>SJYW01021955.1:0-12898 GCA_006410735.1 Raphicerus campestris | reverse complement strand
TGGATAGTTCAATAGTAGTTCAACTTGTGGACCATGGAGGTAGAAAGCTGTGGGTTATATCTCTGCATTGCTAAGGCATTTGGCTTGAGCAGTTATTGAACTCCTTTATGCCTCTGTGCACTTAACTGTAAACTAAGATTTTTAAGAGCTAGTTAAAAAAGCTAGATTTTCTTATTCTCAAGTGACTTCAGTTCTCTTTGTGTTTGGCAGCCTGAAGTGTTATGCCCACTACATTCAGCGACTAATTTGTCCTTTAGATCTTAACTTCCTCAGGGAAGTTATCATTGACCCTTCAGAACGTTTTAGTCTATTTATGTGCATACCTAATCCTCTAATTTTACTTACTATAATTTCACTCTATTGATATACAATAATTATGTAGTCAACATTACTTAAAATATTTTCCCAGTAAATCTCAAGGTCCATGAAGCTAAAGAACATATTTCTCATGGCCATCACTATGTCTTCCATTTCTCACACAGTGATGCATGTGAGGTAGCTACTTAATAAACCTTTTTTAAACAAATGAGTAAGCTCAAGGAGCAATGGATGATTTATTGATTGAACTGTCAATCTAGATGGTACTAAAATCAAGAACATCTTTAGATATTGTAAATGTTAATAGAGACGAAAGTGTCAGTCTTCCCTGGGATAAAAGTAACAACTCATAGAGGGCAAAAGAAATGGCACAAGGGGAGAAACCATTACTCTTTGATTGCATGCGTGTAAAGATTTTTTCTTTCACTCTCTTCTTAATGGAGAATAAATATAACTTCATACTGCTCCCTCTCCTGCCTCCCTGAATAACTGTTATAATGAGGGATATGATTATTTGGGCCTGATTGTGGAATTCCCGATTGCTTTATGCAAAAGATAGCCACAGGAGTAGGTGGAAAAATTACTATGGAATTTGATATGCATTAATGAATAATGAAGAGGAGAAATTCTAAAATGAGATATAGAAGAAGAAAATCAGTATGGGATATTGTTCTAGGATGTTTGATAATGAGAAAGCAATGAATAATGCTGCTCAAGGGACAGCTATTATTTCCTGGGATTGCAACAGTCAAATTCACAATAGGAGAGGGCAGCTTATGAGAAGCAAAAATTTATTTATTTTGTTAACATCTGAATGCTTTCAAAGTGAAGTGAGGATAAATTCAGACAATGATTCTTACAAGTTCTCTCTCTGAAAACAATGTTGTAATATCATGGCCTTTATTCTACAGTACATTTCAAAGATGGTTATTATTTTTCAAATATCTTAAAATATGAGCTGAAACTCATTGAATTCTTGAAATGGAATTGAACTTCCATACTGACATGTCATTGATTTAAAAGAAGGCTCTAATTTTTGTAGGACAGGTGCACTTTTTAATTTTAATGAGCAGACAAAAGTGAATTAGAAGTGTGAAGAATGCAGGCAAGTTGAAAAGCTGCAAGTGTCAGTTTAAATGAAAACTACAGTGTCGGGAGCTGACTCTGACAGTGGAAACTGAAATTACGGTGACACTTTGAGAAGCTAAGGAGAGCTCTAAGAAACTGTGACAAAGGCGTGTTTGACTTTAGAGAAAGATGCTGTTAAATTATCTCAAATATAGAGGGAGCTGAACTAAAGATCTCCCCAAGAAGACAACTTTTCCAAGCAGTAGGACAGCCAGAGTTAAGCCCCATGTACAGAAAGCTTATGGCTAAAGAGTTATTGGAGACAGAGGAGCATCCAAATCCAAGCACATGGTCACAAAGGGAACATGTTTCTTCTCAAATCCTGCTGGAAATGTTTGGCCCCTGAACTAGCTAAAGAATTTAGCAGATTTCTAGCCTCTGCTGCCAGAGCAGCTTCAGTCATAGCCTTATTACATGACTATTGTCCATGTTATTTTTCATACATCTCTCCCACCATAAAGTCATTTCATTAAGAGCAGAAACCACAGTTTGTATGTTTTGACCCTTAGCACCTAGAACAGTTACCTTCCTCATAGAATTCTCTCAGTATACCAAGTAAATGGATGGATAGGTAAACAGATGCACAAATGAATTCACTTATTGTTGTCATTGACCAATATGGATGATTTTCTTTATTTAGCATGCGAGCGTCCATCACACATTGAGAGATAATAAGCAGAAATGAAGGCTTGATTTTGTATTAGCTTATTATCTGCTGCCACAACTTTAAAAATGATACTTTAGCAGACTCTGCACTCTGTGAGTATAGAGGTAATTTTTAAGTGATTTGTAGTGTTTACAATAGGCTAATTTTCAAATATTTGGGGTACATATTTTCTTGTTTAAAAACCATTTGCTGGCAAATGTATTTCTCAAACTAATGTATTGTTCTCATCTAGTCTACTGTGCCTAATTTAAATATTGGAGGATGATGTGGAACTTTCTGGCAGGAAGTTGAGTGATAACACATTAATGAAGGCAAAATGTATGACATATCAATTTAGGTCTCATTGGATCAAAGCATAACTTTCATAAACATGCGGTGTCCTCATTCTGCATATCCTTGTCCTTCTAGTCTCAATATTGAGATATAAAATGTGGCATTCTTTCTGTGCTAATGTCGTCAGGCACTGTTCATTGCTATCAATATGCCATCTATTTAGAAGGCACAGGGCTGACATTTCATGCTTTTCCTTAACGGGTCGTAAAACTTCAAACTGTCCCTGGATGTCTCTGCTACAAATATTGACATCATGAGAGAAATCACTGCCTTAAACCCACAGAGGCCCATGTTCTTTGAAAATATGGCTATATGAATGATGAGACAAGAAAAAAAAATTCAAAAGTATCTTTGAAATGTTGAAGTCCTTTCTGACAGATTAACCACTCCTTTTGATTTTTTGTTGTGGATTAATAGCCATAGGAGATAGGAAAAAAATGAAAAAGTCGACATGCATTTTTATTTGATTCTCAAATTAGCATAGTGCATTGATTTATTTTAAAAAATCATATAATTTCAAGGAACGCAGGAATGTAGAGGATTTTGATTCTGTGTGTTCCTTTGCTCTGTCAGCATCAACTTGGAAGAACACGCTGCGGAGACTGACATATCAAGTAGTATAAAGCACTCTAGTGCTAGATATTGCCTTTGGCACAAAATGTGCAGTACTAATAATACCTCATTTATCATACTACTACCCATAGAAAACCGTAAATGCTAAGTATAATTCATTTTGTCTGCCCTACTTGCTAATCCTTTTGCATTAGCACTTTCTAAGGCATCCGTTGTTGGCAATCGTCTTCCAAGCAGGAGTCACTTCAGGTTCTAGGTTCCAAGGAGTGAAATTATTAAGTCATTGAATTTCCCATTTGAAGATCTGTCTGGGTAAATAAATCCTTTTGCTTATGCAGATCTGGTCCATCAGGTATTCCTGAGAAGTATGTCATTATTAAAGATGTAGAAACAACTTTGCCAAGCATGTAATGCTTCGTTTGTCTTCTTGGCAAATGTAGGATCATAGTTATATAAGTTTTAAGTTCATGGAAATTTATTATAGTACAATTGAGACAAAGTAAACAGGTTTAGGTGCTATGGAAAGTCACCCTTTGCCACTCTCTGGTTTAGCTTTGCATCAATGGATTTTGGGTTGTTTCTTTTCTTTAAAAAAAAAAATATTTTTAAGTCTTGGAAATATTTATTCAGCTTAAATGTTTGGAAGAAGTCCAATACATAAAATGCACACTAGGGGATTTTCTCTGCTTGAAATGCACGTGAGCAGGAGCAGCCTGGAGCCCTGCCTGCTTGACCCTCCTTCTTGTCTTTCATCCCCTGCCTCCTACCCCCATGCCACTGCAGACTCATATCACCATCTGAGTGCTCCACAGAGTACAATTTATAAGGCACTCTTTTAGCCTATAACTATCTGAGGGAAAACTGAATTGAATATCAGTGTCAAAAATCACTGTAGTAACTAGGGTAGCAATAAGAAATTAATGTAGTTGTTCATTCATTTAATTAGGTTTATATATGTTTTTTTTTTATGCCAGGCATAAACATATTTTTTTCCATTTGATACAGATTCATAAAGCAAATGAGATACTATAAGAAATAAGTGCCTTTAGGACTGGCATTTTTACTGATACCTCTAGTATCAAAATTGAACCTAGATACCTACCTCTAGTATCTAGGTTGAGATTCTGGAGTTAAGATTGTGAGTTACCGGCCAGTGAGGTGAATTAGAAACAGAAGAAAAGTTCACACTAGGAATAAATAAAAGAGAAAATCTAAAAAGTCTCAGGAGAGGAGAGGACATCAATACAAGGCTTAAGGACAAAAAGTGGAGACAAAGATGGAACATAAAGATCAGCATAGAGAAAATAATGCTGTCCTTGAAGGAACTCCTCTGGAGTTTCTGCAGATAGCAGGCAGGAGAGGAAAGAGCCTTCATGGATGTGCACCCTTGTCACATCATTGTGTCTGTTGTTTCGTTGCTATGTTGTGTCCAACTCTTTTGCAACCCCATAGACTGTAGCCCACCAGGCTCCTCTGTCCCTGGGATTTCCCAGGCAAGAATACTGGAGTGGGTTCCCATTTTCTTCTCCATGGTCTTCCTTGTCCAGGGATTGAACCTGCATCTCCTGCATTGGCAGGTGGATTCTTTACTGCTGAGCCACAGGAAAGCCCACTTGTCACATTATAAAACATTAACTACAATATGCAATTTATGAGTAAATGGAACTTTTCTATTCAGTTCAGTTCAGTTCAGTTGCTCAGCCATGTCTGACTCATTGTGACCCCATGGACTGCAGCAGGCCAGGCTTCCCTGTCCATCACAATCTCCCAGAGTTTACTTAGACTCATGTTCATTGAGTTGCTGATGCCATCCAACCATCTCATCCTCAGTTGTTCCCATCTCCTCTCACCTTCAATCTTTTCCAGCATCAGATTTTTTCCAGTGAGTCAGATCTTCGCATCATGTGGCCAAAGTATTGGAGTTTCAGCTTCAGAAATCAGTCCTTGCAATGAATATTCAGGACTGATTTCCTTTAGGATGGACTGGCTGGATCTCCTTGCAGTCCAAGTGACTCTCAAGAGTCTTTTCCTACACCACAGTTCAAAAGCATCAATTCTCCTGCTCTCACCGTTTTTTATACACATATTACAGAATACTGAGGGAAACATAGAATAGAGGAGTGATGTCCAATTTAGGGAATTATTTAAGATGCTCTAATGGGTAAAGAGAAATATGATGTGTAGACAGAATGTACTAAAACATAGACAAGACCAGCAATAGTTAAGATTGCTGAAATTCAAAGTAATAAGAGTGGAAGGGCAGAAAGTTGTATATTTGGGGCAGTGGACAGATGAATTTAAACTGTGGCTCAGATGGTTAAGAATCTGCCTGCAGTACCAGAGACCTGAGTTCAATCCATAGGTCAGAAAGGCCTCCTGGAGAAGAGAATAGCTACCCATTCCAGTATTCCTGCCTGGAGAATTCCACAGACAAAGGATCCTGGCAGGTTACAGTCCACGGGGTTAGAAAGAGTAGGACACAACTGAGTGACTAACACTTCACTCAATTTAAAGCTTGTGCTACAGCCCACAGAGAGTCATTAAAAAATATTGTGCAAGGGATTAGCAAGATAAGATTTATATGCTAGAATAATATAACAGAGTAAGAGAAGACTAAAAGTACATTGGCTGATAAAGTGATTCTTATCATTATCAAAGAGAAATTTCCCAAGTTGTTTTAACGAGGAGTGTTCCATGGTTAGAAGTATTACAAATTACTAATGGGTTAATAAAATTCCTCATAAACTTCTTAGTAAGATGACAGCCAGATAACTTTTATTTCACATTTCCTGTTGAATTGTCTTAAAAGCACTTGAAACACTGGAACTGTTAAATGAACAAAGTTGAGAACACACGTATCACTCTTCTGAACACAAGATGAAATNATGACAGAGGATGAGATGGTTGGATGGCATCACCGACTCAATGGGCAGGAGTTTGGGTGGACTCCAAGAGTTGGTGATGGACAGGGAAGCCTGGTATGCTGTGATTCAAGAGGTCTCAAAGAGTTGGACATGACTGAGCGACTGAAATGAACTGAACTGAAGCACCACTGTGGCTGTGTCCCCAGCGATTAATGCGCAGAGAAGAGACAAACATGTCTATCTCCCAATTTTCCATAAAAAAGATCTATCTGAAAATTTCACAAGCTGCTGCCACCTGAGGGCCTGGCTTCTAATTTTATTAATAGCAGGCATCTAGGGACTACTTGAGCTCCTTCACAAAGACCAGGCAAGCAAGCAGAAACCACCTTAACCCTCTCACCCAATATTACGATAAAACAGTCACAAGTATCTCAATGGAGGGGGCTCCTGCACACATCTGGCTTTCCAGCTTTTGTGGCTGACACATGAAGGACAGACACCCAAACTGCCAGGCTCTGGTAACAAAGGGGCTTGCGTTGTTAAGACTATAACAGAAGAGAAACAGATCCTAACAGGTGTGAACACGTGGGATTCACTGTGGCTCTTCCCCATGTGTGCGAAAGCAGACAAAAGTGTCCAGTGCTCAGTCTTTCCATGAGTCTGTCTGTGCACTCTGCAAGCTAATACTCAGTGGTGGAGCTTTTCACTTAGCATGCATCTAGAGGCTGAATGTCATTCTCCTTGGAGACTAGGAATGCTCATGGATATTTCCATCCCCATCTCCCTCCAAGCTCACCACAACAGTAAAACCAAGTTGTCACAATTTCCCTGGAGTGAATTATACAGGTCTGGCTCCCCAGCTTTTGCAGCTGCTGCCCAAGCAATGGATCCACAAACCACCAGCAGCCAAAAGAACTTGCGTTCACAAATCCCGCAGGATTGTAACAAAGAAGCAACTTTTTAAAAGGTGTAGGAGTTCCCCATGATAGTTATGCATCCAGGCACAGAGCAGAGGGGTGAGGCAAGAATGCCCATCTCTAGTTTCCCCTTGAAAAAACCTTAACTTCATACTTTCACAGTTGCTTCTTCAGGGTCCAGGTTCTAATCACCCTGCATCTAGAAACTGACTACAATTATCATTTTGGGGGCAGAAATGGGTCTTGGCACATTCTCAACAACTGGGAGGCACTAAAAGGACAAAGCTGTGGCTTAGAAAATCACACAGTGTTGAAAGACGAACAAGAGCTTAAGCCTGTCTGATTGATGAGGGACATCTCTTATATAAGGCTATTCCTTCAAAACTGGGAGAGATGGCAGTTTTAATTTAACACATCATGGATGTCAGCAAAGAAGGTCATTTGAGTGTTAAATTGCTTCAGTCATTTTCAACTCTTTGCTACCCCATGGATTGTAGCCCTCCTGAACTGAGGCTCCTCTGTCCATGGGATTCTCCAGGCAAGAATACTGGAGTGGGCTGCCATGCCCTCCTCTAGGGGATCTTCCCAACCCAGGGATTGAACCTGCATCTCTTAAGTCTCCTGCATTGGCAGGCAGGTTCTTTACCACTAGTGCCACCTGGGAAATCCAAAGAAGGTCACATGTGTAGTTTAATTAACTACTTAGAAAAATTTTGTGAGGTGTCATTATTCCTATTTTTACAAATGACTTAATGCATTATCTGCAAATGATAACCAATGAATATGCATAACAACAATAACAAGCTAATAATTATAAGTGTTTACTGCGTATCAGTGACGGTTCTAAAGTTGTATATTTATAGATTCATTTAATCCTTATAACAACTTCTGGAATTATGGATAGATAACAGCATTTTCTATATTTTACAACAAAATAAATAAGGCATAGGGACTTCCCTGGTGGTCCAGTGGTTAAGAATTGGCCTTCTAATGCAGGAAATGCAGATTTGGTCACTGATTAGGAAACTAAGATCTCACATGCTCTGGGCAACTAAGCCCACACAGGGCAACAGTGTGCCCACCAGTCACAAATAAGACCCAAGCAGCCATAAATAATTTTTTTAAAGTAAAGCATATAGAACTTAAAAATTTGTCCAGTATCATTGGTGGAAGCCAGGATACAAATAAACACATTGCTTGGAGGCTTTAAAGGATGGAACTACTTTGCTATCTCAGGAAGTCACATCCAACCCAAGAGGATGAATGCTTATTGTCGCAGAGCTTCCAAATTTCTGAGTTACAAACATATAGTAGGTTTGGATGAAAGGTTCCTTTTTAATGTCTAGTGCCTTTGCTTTGCCTTTTGGATTTAAGCATTAACTGAACTTTACTGGAATTACCTCCTGGGATTTCATCTTGTGTTCAGAAGAGTGATACGTGTGTTCTCAACTTTGTTCATTTAACAGTTTCAGTGTTTCAAGTGCTTTTAAGACAATTCAACAGGAAATGTGAAATAAAAGTTATCTGGCTGTCATCTTACTAAGAAGTTTATGAGGAATTTTATTAACCCATTAGTAATTTGTAATACTTCTAACCATGGAACACTCCTCGTTAAAACAACTTGGGAAATTTCTCTTTGATAATGATAAGAATCACTTTATCAGCCAATGTACTTTTAGACTTCTCTTACTCTGTTATATTATTCTAGCATATAAATCTTATCTTGCTAATCCCTTGCACAATATTTTTTAGTGACTCTCTGTGGGCTGTAGCACAAGCTTTAAATTGAGTGAGGTGTTAGTCACTCAGTTGTGTCCTACTCTTTCTAACCCCATGGACTGTAACCTGCCAGGATTCTTTGTCTGTGGAATTCTCCAGGCAGGAATACTGGAATGGGTAGCTATTCGCTTCTGCAGGAGGCCTTTCTGACCTATGGATTGAACTCAGGTCTCTGGTATTGCAGGCAGATTCTTAACCATCTGAGCCACAGTTTAAATTCATCTGTCCACTGCCCCAAATATACAGCTTTCTGCCCTTCCACTCTTATTACTTTGAATTTCAGCAATCTTAACTATTGCTGGTCTTGTCTATGTTTTAGTACATTCTGTCTACACATCATATTTCTCTTTACCCATTAGAGTATCTTAAATAATTCCCTAAATTGGACATCACTCCTCTATTCTATGTTTCCCTCAGTATTCTGTAATATGTGTATAAAAAACGGTGAGAGCAGGAGAATTGATGCTTTTGAAATGTGGTGTAGGAAAAGACTCTTGAGAATCACTTGGACTGCAAGGAGATACAGCCAGTCCATCCTAAAGGAAATCAGTCCTGAATATTCATTGCAAGGACTGATTTCTGAAGCTGAAACTCCAATACTTTGGCCACATGATGCGAAGATCTGACTCACTGGAAAAAANCATCTAGAAACTGACTACAATTATCATTTTGGGGGCAGAAATGGGTCTTGGCACATTCTCAACAACTGGGAGGCACTAAAAGGACAAAGCTGTGGCTTAGAAAATCACACAGTGTTGAAAGACGAACAAGAGCTTAAGCTTGTCTGATTGATGAGGGACATCTCTTATATAAGACTATTCCTTCAAAACTGGGAGAGATGGCAGTTTTAATTTAACACATCATGGATGTCAGCAAAGAAGGTCATTTGAGTGTTAAATTGCTTCAGTCATTTTCAACTCTTTGCTACCCCATGGATTGTAGCCCTCCTGAACTGAGGCTCCTCTGTCCATGGGATTCTCCAGGCAAGAATACTGGAGTGGGCTGCCATGCCCTCCTCTAGGGGATCTTCCCAACCCAGGGATTGAACCTGCATCTCTTAAGTCTCCTGCATTGGCAGGCAGGTTCTTTACCACTAGTGCCACCTGGGAAATCCAAAGAAGGTCACATGTGTAGTTTAATTAACTACTTAGAAAAATTTTGTGAGGTGTCATTATTCCTATTTTTACAAATGACTTAACACATTATCTGCAAATGATAACCAATGAATATGCATAACAACAATAACAAGCTAATAATTACAAGTGTTTACTGCGTATCAGTAGTGACAGTTCTAAAGTTGTATATTTATAGATTCATTTAATCCTTATAACAACTTCTGGAATTATGGATAGATACCAGCATTTTCTATATTTTACAACAAAATAAATAAGGCATAGGGACTTCCCTGGTGGTCCAGTGGTTAAGAATTGGCCTTCTAATGCAGGAAATGCAGATTTGGTCACTGATTAGGAAACTAAGATCTCACATGCTCTGGGCAACTAAGCCCACACAGGGCAACAGTGTGCCCACCAGTCACAAATAAGACCCAAGCAGCCATAAATAATTTTTTTAAAGTAAAGCATATAGAACTTAAAAATTTGTCCAGTATCATTGGTGGAAGCCAGGATACAAATAAACACATTGCTTGGAGGCTTTAAAGGATGGAACTACTTTGCTATCTCAGGAAGTCACATCCAACCCAAGAGGATGAATGCTTATTGTCGCAGAGCTTCCAAATTTCTGAGTTACAAACATATAGCAGGTTTGGATGAAAGGTTCCTTTTTAATGTCTAGTGCCTTTGCTTTGCCTTTTGGATTTAAGCATTAACTGAACTTTACTGGAATTACCTCCTGGGATTTCATCTTGTGTTCAGAAGAGTGATACGTGTGTTCTCAACTTTGTTCATTTAACAGTTTCAGTGTTTCAAGTGCTTTTAAGACAATTCAACAGGAAATGTGAAATAAAAGTTATCTGGCTGTCATCTTACTAAGAAGTTTATGAGGAATTTTATTAACCCATTAGTAATTTGTAATACTTCTAACCATGGAACACTCCTCGTTAAAACAACTTGGGAAATTTCTCTTTGATAATGATAAGAATCACTTTATCAGCCAATGTACTTTTAGACTTCTCTTACTCTGTTATATTATTCTAGCATATAAATCTTATCTTGCTAATCCCTTGCACAATATTTTTTAGTGACTCTCTGTGGGCTGTAGCACAAGCTTTAAATTGAGTGAGGTGTTAGTCACTCAGTTGTGTCCTACTCTTTCTAACCCCATGGACTGTAACCTGCCAGGATTCTTTGTCTGTGGAATTCTCCAGGCAGGAATACTGGAATGGGTAGCTATTCGCTTCTGCAGGAGGCCTTTCTGACCTATGGATTGAACTCAGGTCTCTGGTATTGCAGGCAGATTCTTAACCATCTGAGCCACAGTTTAAATTCATCTGTCCACTGCCCCAAATATACAGCTTTCTGCCCTTCCACTCTTATTACTTTGAATTTCAGCAATCTTAACTATTGCTGGTCTTGTCTATGTTTTAGTACATTCTGTCTACACATCATATTTCTCTTTACCCATTAGAGTATCTTAAATAATTCCCTAAATTGGACATCACTCCTCTATTCTATGTTTCCCTCAGTATTCTGTAATATGTGTATAAAAAACGGTGAGAGCAGGAGAATTGATGCTTTTGAAATGTGGTGTAGGAAAAGACTCTTGAGAATCACTTGGACTGCAAGGAGATACAGCCAGTCCATCCTAAAGGAAATCAGTCCTGAATATTCATTGCAAGGACTGATTTCTGAAGCTGAAACTCCAATACTTTGGCCACATGATGCGAAGATCTGACTCACTGGAAAAAATCTGATGCTGGAAAAGATTGAAGGTGAGAGGAGATGGGAACAACTGAGGATGAGATGGTTGGATGGCATCAGCAACTCAATGAACATGAGTCTAAGTAAACTCTGGGAGATTGTGATGGACAGGGAAGCCTGGCCTGCTGCAGTCCATGGGGTCACAATGAGTCAGACATGGCTGAGCAACTGAACTGAACTGAACTGAATAGAAAAGTTCCATTTACTCATAAATTGCATATTGTAGTTAATGTTTTATAATGTGACAAGTGGGCTTTCCTGTGGCTCAGCAGTAAAGAATCCACCTGCCAATGCAGGAGATGCAGGTTCAATCCCTGGACAAGGAAGACCATGGAGAAGAAAATGGGAACCCACTCCAGTATTCTTGCCTGGGAAATCCCAGGGACAGAGGAGCCTGGTGGGCTACAGTCTATGGGGTTGCAAAAGAGTTGGACACAACATAGCAACGAAACAACAGACACAATGATGTGACAAGGGTGCACATCCATGAAGGCTCTTTCCTCTCCTGCCTGCTATCTGCAGAAACTCCAGAGGAGTTCCTTCAAGGACAGCATTATTTTCTCTATGCTGATCTTTATGTTCCATCTTTGTCTCCACTTTTTGTCCTTAAGCCTTGTATTGATGTCCTCTCCTCTCCTGAGACTTTTTAGATTTTCTCTTTTATTTATTCCTAGTGTGAACTTTTCTTCTGTTTCTAATTCACCTCACTGGCCGGTAACTCACAATCTTAACTCCAGAATCTCAACCTAGATACTAGAGGTAGGTATCTAGGTTCAATTTTGATACTAGAGGTATCAGTAAAAATGCCAGTCCTAAAGGCACTTATTTCTTATAGTATCTCATTTGCTTTATGAATCTGTATCAAATGGAAAAAAATATGTTTATGCCTGGCATAAAAAAAAAACATATATAAACCTAATTAAATGAATGAACAACTACATTAATTTCTTATTGCTACCCTAGTTACTACAGTGATTTTTGACACTGATATTCAATTCAGTTTTCCCTCAGATAGTTATAGGCTAAAAGAGTGCCTTATAAATTGTACTCTGTGGAGCACTCAGATGGTGATATGAGTCTGCAGTGGCATGGGGGTAGGAGGCAGGGGATGAAAGACAAGAAGGAGGGTCAAGCAGGCAGGGCTCCAGGCTGCTCCTGCTCACGTGCATTTCAAGCAGAGAAAATCCCCTAGTGTGCATTTTATGTATTGGACTTCTTCCAAACATTTAAGCTGAATAAATATTTCCAAGACTTAAAAATATTTTTTTTTTTAAAGAAAAGAAACAACCCAAAATCCATTGATGCAAAGCTAAACCAGAGAGTGGCAAAGGGTGACTTTCCATAGCACCTAAACCTGTTTACTTTGTCTCAATTGTACTATAATAAATTTCCATGAACTTAAAACTTATATAACTATGATCCTACATTTGCCAAGAAGAC
>SJYW01021954.1:182643-196974 GCA_006410735.1 Raphicerus campestris | reverse complement strand
TGTAGATTGCTTTGGGTAGTATACTCATTTTCACTATATTGACTCTTCCGATCCATGAACATGGTATATTTCTCTATCTTTTAGTGTCCTCCTTGATTTCTTTCGTCAGTGTTTTATAGTTTTTGATATATGGTCTTAATTATTTACATTCATGGCTAGAAGATCATTCCAAGTAACAACTGTATCCTCACTCAAGTCAAAAATGTCTGGCAGGTATCCAGTTAATATATCTTAAAATAATATGTTCAAGGCTATCCTCTTTTTTCTTTGTGAAGAGTTTGTGACAACAATGTTTATTTCTCTTTCCTCATTTATTTTACAAATACATTATACATATATGAATATATATGATAAATATCTCTCTATATAAATACTATGTGTTAGTCATGAGCAGCATCCATGACAGAAATCTGCAGTTCAGCCAAAACCTCATACTGTATCTAAAGCAGCAGAAACTGAGCAAGAACCACTTTAAGCGGCCTTTGTGCCAACACTTCAGTCTGCTGTGCTCCTTCCAGGGGCAGAGGGACAGAAAATGAAGTATTTGGCTCTTGAGCAGTATGGCACAATTCTTGACTCACATTGATCTTATACAAATACCTCAGGAGAGGCAGTTGATGCTTCTCTGAGCAATACATACAAAGTCCCCACTCCCATTTATGCAAAGACATAAATCATTTGTGAATAGAGCCCAACATCTGTGGATAAGTCCAAGATGACTGATACTCAGAGATTTTTCTCATTTGAGTGCAAACCTAAATTAAGCAAGCAGTCGGACTACATGAAGTTACAATGCCCTTTTGTTCACCCTGATGGCTCAGAGGTTAAAGCATTTGTCTTCAATGAGGGAGACCTGGGTTTGATCCCTGGGTCAGGAAGATCCCCTGGAGAAGGAAATGGCAACCTACTCCAGTATTCTTGCCTGGAGAACCCATGGATTGAGGAGCCTAGTGGGCTACAGTCCACAGGATGGCAAAGAGTCAGACACGACTGAGCAAAACGCTTTTTTCACGCTATCTTGAGGGATGCATAATACATTTTCAAGGGTAAACATCACATGCTTCCAAGTAAACACCATTAAGTGTGACTACACATCTGTGTCTTTAATAAAACTGAAGGCAAAGGACAGCTCTTTAAAGATCTCATGTCATGATCACTCAATTTAAGTTTCAGTTGCTGATGGGAAGTGAATTGTTAGTGTATGTCTGTGTAAAATTATGCAGAATTCCTTTTCTTTGACTACAGTTGAGTCACACCTTGGATTTCATCTGGAAAGTGTGAATAGCACAATGAGGAGTGTGTGTATGGTGAGGAGTTATCAAGATTAAAAACCAAAGGACAGCAAACACTTGTTTTCAAGGCTCTTGGGGTGAGATTCCTAGAGGGTTGTTTATCCTCTGGAGACTTAGTCACAGAACGGACAGGAGGAACATAAAGAGAAACTGACAAACAGCTTGAGCTCACTTGGCAGGAGCTGGAATTTGTCATTCAAGCTCACACGAAGGATCAAGATGCTGACTTCTTGGAAGAAATAAAAGAATACAAATTATGCTTCTTGGTGCCCTTATTTATGTGGCTTTCCTCAATTGGGAATATTTTTTGCCCTTCCGTTAAAACTTTTCACATTCTCTGTATTTTTGTCAGTTTTGTTCAATTTAAAAGGCATATACCCTGTGACAGAAGAAATCCTACTTTTAGGAATTGATAGAAAAATCTTTAGTGAGGATTCATATATATATATATTTTCACACACACACACACACACACACACACACACACACACACACACACACATACATATATATTGTTGTTATTCAACCACTAGGTCATGTCCAACTCTTTGCAACCCTATGACTTACAGCATGCCATGCTTCCCTGTCCTTCACTGTCTCACGTGTACTTCTCTTGTCTGTGTGTATACACACATGAGAATTATTGCAGAAATATTTAAAGCAGAGAAAACCACCTGAAAGCCCACAACACGAGAGTGATTAAACAAATTACAGAACATACTTAAAGAAATGAAACGCAGCAGTTTAAAGTGCAGTAGGTAAGTATAAGATTGAAGGCAGGAGAAGGGGTTGACAGAGGATGAGATGGTTGGACGGCATCACTGACTCAATGTACATGAGTTTGAGTAAATTCTGGGAGTTGGTGATGGACAGGGAGGCCTGGCATGCTGCAGTCCATGGGGTCACAAAGAGTCAGCCATGACTGAGTGACTGAACTGAACTGAAGGTGATAGAAAAATTTACCTCTTCTGACACCAAATTTGTGAACCAAATCATCTAACAACACATTAAAGATATGAGTTTCTAAGAATTTTTTTTNTCAAGGCTATCCTCTTTTTTCTTTGTGAAGAGTTTGTGACAACAATGTTTATTTCTCTTTCCTCATTTATTTTACAAATACATTATACATATATGAATATATATGATAAATATCTCTCTATATAAATACTATGTGTTAGTCATGAGCAGCATCCATGACAGAAATCTGCAGTTCAGCCAAAACCTCATACTGTATCTAAAGCAGCAGAAACTGAGCAAGAACCACTTTAAGCAGCCTTTGTGCCAACACTTCAGTCTGCTGTGCTCCTTCCAGGGGCAGAGGGACAGAAAATGAAGTATTTGGCTCTTGAGCAGTATGGCACAATTCTTGACTCACATTGATCTTATACAAATACCTCAGGAGAGGCAGTTGATGCTTCTCTGAGCAATACATACAAAGTCCCCACTCCCATTTATGCAAAGACATAAATCATTTGTGAATAGAGCCCAACATCTGTGGATAAGTCCAAGATGACTGATACTCAGAGATTTTTCTCATTTGAGTGCAAACCTAAATTAAGCAAGCAGTCGGACTACATGAAGTTACAATGCCCTTTTGTTCACCCTGATGGCTCAGAGGTTAAAGCATTTGTCTGCAATGAGGGAGACCTGGGTTTGATCCCTGGGTCAGGAAGATCCCCTGGAGAAGGAAATGGCAACCTACTCCAGTATTCTTGCCTGGAGAACCCATGGATTGAGGAGCCTAGTGGGCTACAGTCCACAGGATGGCAAAGAGTCAGACACGACTGAGCAAAACGCTTTTTTCACGCTATCTTGAGGGATGCATAATACATTTTCAAGGGTAAACATCACATGCTTCCAAGTAAACACCATTAAGTGTGACTACACATCTGTGTCTTTAATAAAACTGAAGGCAAAGGACAGCTCTTTAAAGATCTCATGTCATGATCACTCAATTTAAGTTTCAGTTGCTGATGGGAAGTGAATTGTTAGTGTATGTCTGTGTAAAATTATGCAGAATTCCTTTTCTTTGACTACAGTTGAGTCACACCTTGGATTTCATCTGGAAAGTGTGAATAGCACAATGAGGAGTGTGTGTATGGTGAGGAGTTATCAAGATTAAAAACCAAAGGACAGCAAACACTTGTTTTCAAGGCTCTTGGGGTGAGATTCCTAGAGGGTTGTTTATCCTCTGGAGACTTAGTCACAGAACGGACAGGAGGAACATAAAGAGAAACTGACAAACAGCTTGAGCTCACTTGGCAGGAGCTGGAATTTGTCATTCAAGCTCACACGAAGGATCAAGATGCTGACTTCTTGGAAGAAATAAAAGAATACAAATTATGCTTCTTGGTGCCCTTATTTATGTGGCTTTCCTCAATTGGGAATATTTTTTGCCCTTCCGTTAAAACTTTTCACATTCTCTGTATTTTTGTCAATTTTGTTCAATTTAAAAGGCATATACCCTGTGACAGAAGAAATCCTACTTTTAGGAATTGATAGAAAAATCTTTAGTGAGGATTCATATATATATATATTTTTTCACACACACACACACACACACACACACACATACATATATATTGTTGTTATTCAACCACTAGGTCATGTCCAACTCTTTGCAACCCTATGACTTACAGCATGCCATGCTTCCCTGTCCTTCACTGTCTCACGTGTACTTCTCTTGTCTGTGTGTATACACACATGAGAATTATTGCAGAAATATTTAAAGCAGAGAAAACCACCTGAAAGCCCACAACACGAGAGTGATTAAACAAATTACAGAACATACTTAAGGAAATGAAACGCAGCAGTTTAAAGTGCAGTAGGTAAGTATAAGATTGAAGGCAGGAGAAGGGGTTGACAGAGGATGAGATGGTTGGACGGCATCACTGACTCAATGTACATGAGTTTGAGTAAATTCTGGGAGTTGGTGATGGACAGGGAGGCCTGGCATGCTGCAGTCCATGGGGTCACAAAGAGTCAGCCATGACTGAGTGACTGAACTGAACTGAAGGTGATAGAAAAATTTACCTCTTCTGACACCAAATTTGTGAACCAAATCATCTAACAACACATTAAAGATATGAGTTTCTAAGAATTTTTTTTCAAAGGTAAAGGAAGAAGAAAGTTTGAAGGGATATTAATTGCTTAATTCAGATTTGTAAAGAAGGAAATGATGGTTATGTGCCTGGTGTATAAGTTCAGAAAGTAGCAGAAGTATGGTAGATGCATTTTACATATGCTAAGTGAATATGTACATAATTTTATTTATTCTTCAAACAGCTTAGAGTGTTAATATTATCCCATTTTAGGGATTCAGAAACTTGAGGCTCAGAGACATTAAGTGATTTGTCAAGGGGCACAGAGCCAGTTCATGCTAGCTCTTACTTTGAGTCATAGTCTATCTTTACTTTGAGTGTTCTTTACATTATATAATAATTTTACCAGGAATTCCAGAAAACAGAGGCTGTAGCATCATGAAGTTCATAAAAAGCAAGTAACACTATTTAAGGAGTTTAAAAAAGGAATATACACCAGCCCCAAGCATCCTGTATCCTGTATTGAAGCTGATGTACGGGATGATCCAGGGAGATGGTGTGGGGTGGGAGGTGAGAGGGGGCTTCGGCATTGGGAGATCGTGTACACCTGTGGCTGATTCATGTCAATGTATGGCAAAACCAATACAGTACTGTTAAGTAGAATAAAGTATTTTAAAAAAATAAAATAATAAAAAAAAAGGGATATGCACAATTTCATGGCTTGGAAAGAAAAGTAAAATTTACTCCAAAACTTTATTATGAAAAATTTCAAATATATATAAAAGTAGAAAGAAATATGGGGCNGAATAAAGTATTTTTAAAAAATAAAATAATAAAAAAAAGGGATATGCACAATTTCATGGCTTGGAAAGAAAAGTAAAATTTATTCCAAAACTTTATTATGAAAAATTTCAAATATATATAAAAGTAGAAAGAAATATGGGGCTTCCTTGGTGGCTCAGCAATAAAGAATCCTTCTGCCAGTGCAAGAGACATAGGTTTGGCCCACGGGTCAGGAAGAGCCTCTGGATAAGGAGATGGGAAGCCAGTCTGGGATTCTTGTCTGGGAAATCCCATGAACAGAGGAGCCTGGAAGGCTACAGTTCAAGGAGTTACAGAATCAGACATGACTGAGGGACTAAACAAAGAAATATACAGTGAACATCCCAACTATCCACCACATAAATTCTACAGTTAACATTGTACTGTTTTTGCATTATCAAGATTGGTACTTAAAAAACATAAAATTCTGAATATAAAAACTTAGAAATTATAGTATTGTCTAACAAACAGTTCTAAAAATGTGAATAATAAGCTTCAGTTTCATGAGGTCAAGAATTACATTTGTTTGTTGATCTCTGTGTATTCAATGTACAGCTTGGCTCTTGGCACAGAGTTGACCCTTGATACATCTTTATTGAATAAATGGGTGACATAATCCCAGTGAGTAAAAAATGGGCTTTACATCTAAAAAAGCTTATATAGTATGCCTTCTGATAAGTTAATGAGAGGAAAAAATGTCTTATAGATTGAAGAAATAGCAGTTCACCAGGGATCAATATATCAGAGGATTGACAGTTAAGTTAAAACAGGAATAAATTCAGGTGATATGAAGAGCTGATTTATTTGAAAAGATCCTGATGCTGGGAAAGATTGAAGGTGGGAGAATGGGATGAAAGAGGATGAGATGGTTGGGTGGCAACACTGACTCAATGGACATAAGTGTGAGTAAACTCTGGGAGTTGCTGATGGACAGGAAGGCCTGGCATGCTGCAATCCATGGGGTCACAAAGAGTCGGACACAAATGAGCAACTGAACTGAACTGAACTGAACTGAAGTCTTTCTGCATAGACATTCTTCAAAAGGGTGTGAGAGGTTAAAACTAACATGGTAGAAGTAGAGACTAGTGTGAAGTCTTTAATTCTGAAGTAGAAGAGTGTGCTATTGCTTGGCAGAGTTTAATATTTAAAGTATGGACAAGGAGTAGCACACTCCTTTACTAAGTTGATTATTATGAGCTAATTGTATAAATATATGGTTAAAAAAGATAAATCAGACTTAGCAGTAACAGAAAAATAGAGTACGAGGAAGAATAGTCCCACTGTACTCTATTCCTCTCACACTGGTAGCCGTATAGTGCTATTGAATGAACTCTAACATATCTACCGGAATAGAGGAGGGAGTTTTGGTAATAAAACATGACAAAATTATTGGAGATTAGAGTCATTAGAGAAATAATAATTTTAGACATAGGAAGTGAGAATATGGGATGATGTGATAAGGATCTTCAAATACTTGAAGGGCCAATGGAAAGTGAGGTAGAGATAATAGTTTCAAGATGGGAGCTAAGTTGACTACCTGTACATATACATATGTGTATGTAAAATATAAATATAGTCATATTTTATATTTTATACAGACATAACTATATACAGAAGTATTTCAACATAAGAATTGTTATCCTTTGTGGTCCAGAAACAGACAGCAAATGGATGAAAGCTTGCAGAGAAAGCTCAAGGTCAGGACTTTTACAACTCACTTGTAAAAATGGAGCAACATAGATGATCCACGTTCAGAGGCTGTCTCTCTTGGTGTATCTTGTGAGAGTAGAAAAGTAGCTGGGTCAAATTAACCACCACTGACAGTGCACACACACACACAGCAGCGGTAGAGGACTCTGTCTGGAGATAAGAAGAGTGACTGGGGGAGCTTCAGGCAGGCACACAGGCTCATCAGTCTGGTGATGCAGGAGATGGTTCCTGGGGGTCTGGTTAATGGCACCATGAGCTCGCCCCCTCCCAGTGGAAGCCAGGAGCAAGTGAGCCTCAGCAGTAGCTCCCACACCTCCTCTAAGGAAGCAGAGAGTTGAAACGGAATCGCAAAGGCAAAGGTGAACACCAAATGAGGAAACATCAAACATCCATTAAAAGTCTACAATGTGACATAAATTTATTTTCTACATCTATCGGGGTGGGGGGGAGAATAAATTAGAAGACTGAGACTGACGCTCCTATATATAAATTACGTAACTAATAAGGACCTACTGTATTGCACAGAGAATGCTACTCAGTATTCTTGTAGTGGCCTCTATCTGAAAAGAATCTAAAAAAGAGTGTGTGTATGTATAACTGATCCATTTTGTTGCACACCTGAAACTAACATATTAAAAAACAACCAAACTTCAATTAAAATTCAAAATATACTGAAGTAAAATTCCCATGCTTAAACTCCAAAAAAAGTCTACAGCATACAAAATAAATTTAATAAATAGATCTTATACCCAAAAAAGTAGAGTTAACAGAACAATTAGAATTGGGTTTGTGGAACAGAATTGATATGTTCTTTATTATTTCTGAGAGCTAAACTGAGGCCAATAGAAATAGCTACCAGTCTATCTACATCTATTTAGAAATTTACTGACCTAGATACCAGGAAATCTCTAATCACTGGACCTGGTATATATTAGCCCTGAAATAAGTATTTGATGAATATATCTAAGCAGCGTTGGGGCAAATATATATTCATCTTATTTACCAAGAAAATTACAGACATGGTGTTCATTGGATTTTCATTCTAGCAGGGAAGCCAGCTAATCAATAAATATGTAAAATAAAAGTGAGCAGCAATAATTTTCCATAAGGAAAAATGAAGATGAGCAAGGATATAGAGGATAGTGGGGGATCCGTTTTGCTGGCCTTCTTGGTTCAGGAGGCAAGAGACTACTATAAACAGGTAGACACTTGAGCGGAAACCTGACTGCAGTGAGTTGCCTATCACTGAGTAGCCAGAATTTATTGACTATAAACAACATTTCTTATCTCAGAGTTTCAGTGTGTCTGGAGCCTGGGTGTGGTTGAGCTGGTCCTGGTGTCTGGCTCAGCGTCTCTCAAGGCTGCAGTCAGGGGTCCTCTGGGACTGCAGTCCTTGCAAAGCCAGACAGCACAGAGACGGATTCTCTTCAGCCTCACTCAGAAGACTACTGGCAGGACTCAGTTCCCTCCAGCCTGTTGGGCAGAGGGGCTCAGCTCCTGACTGGCTACCAGTTAAAAGACCACCCTCAGTTCTTTGTCACATCAGCTTCTCCAGAGAGCAGCTCACAAATGGCAACTCGCTTCATCAGAGGAAGCAAGAAGCTCCAGAGAGAGAAAATGAGCAAGAAGGACATCACAGTTTTTCATAGTCTAATCTCTGGATGACATCCCATCACTGTTGCTCTTCTTTACACCAATTCTAGCATGGTCTGGTCTTTACAAGCAGGTCGCTAGGTTCAGCTCAGACAAGAAGGATGGGGGGTGGAATATGGTGAACATGATCCTGACTGTACCCAGGGAGCTGTGGTGGAAATTCTTCTAGAATCCTGGGATATGCAGGGTCTAACTTCTCCTGGAGAATGAACAGGCTTAAATTGCTGAGTCCTTCTTCCTAGTTATCTGGATGAGTTAATCCCAGCTCGGATCTGCCAGCTGAACTCTTCCCTGGCCAAGCTTCTCTACTTAGAAAATCTGCAGGCCTCATGCAGTGATGTCAGGAGGGATGTGTGCCCATCAGTCCTCCCCTCTCATGAGATGCGAGTGCTCTGACTTTGCATCAGGAAACATCTGGTTGACCTCCTAGTCCTCCAGCAGATTGCTGGATGTTTCATAAATTAGTGGAATATAATTGGATGGGAACACATGGAGCTTTAGTGATTATTCAACCCTATCAGCATGTTATAAACCAAATGAGACCTGAGAAAACAGCCTCCTTGCACACCCTCTTCAGGGACCCAGCACCTTGGTTGCACAGGCACATTTCCTAACTTGTGATGGAAAGCAAATGCTGTTTACAAGAGCCTGAAGTAGCTGGAAGCAAACAGGAGCTCCTATTTGGATGCTTTCAGCAATCCAGCAATTATTCAACACCAGCCTGAAATTAGGTTCCTAAGAAAGAGTTTATTCACTGTCCCTGAGAAAATGAAACTCCACGTACATTGGGAAACAGAAACCATGACCACTTAGAAACAGATCTGGTCCCTCCTAAGCTTTTGACATAGAAGAAAAGTTGCTGTGCATCCTTCATTGAGCTCTAAGTACCATTTTTGGCCTGCTTGGTTTTCATTGGCGTCTTCTCAGTTTATAAATCACTAGAGAGGAATTAAGTAAAAGAGGTAGGAGAAAATGGGTTTGATAACTGCTCCCCACCCCCACCAACCTCCACACCTGTCCCTGAAGGAATCAGATTTTCTTAACTTCCAGCATCCTGGCCTGCAAATGAAAAACTCCTTTTTCTTGAAGTGTTTTGCCTTTCTCCTCCCCCATTCACCCCAATGATAACTTCGAATGTGTCAACTTCTAGACAGTAGTCCAAAGGTGTTCAAACAGAATGCAGAATCATTTTTTAATTTTTAATCAATAAAACTAAGCAAAAAATAACTAAAATGCAAAAAAAAATCTATTTGTTAAAAATTCTAAAAGTTCACTGTTCTAAGAGCTCACTCTTTTGTTAAGTAATAAGTGGAACATGAGAGAAAGTTTTAATTTTTATATCCATCTTTCTGCCATAAGGTCAGATTGAGATCCTAGGGCTTTAGGGTGGTGTTCCACTTTTGATTCATTCATTTATTCATTAGAGAGTTGAAAATTGTGTGTGTTCTATATATGGAGTGTATAGCTGGGCACAAGATAAAGTTCCCTGCTCTATTATAGTCTTTATACTTACAGATGTGTTAGGATGAAACATTCTAATGAGTGAAATGTTCAGAGTGTGCTTAGCATTTTGAAAGTGGTAAGTAAACGTCCACTATTATTACTTACTTCTGTGCTTTGACTGAATCTAGTTCTTTTACTTGCCCAACTTTTAAAGGAAATTCTCTCTGTGTTTTGACTAATCTTCATCCAAATTCAACTTTGTCACAGGGATTTGACTCACACAATTATGTAGGCTGGGAAGTCCCAGAAAGATTGTGGAAATCCTTGCTGCATAGGCTTTCTCTAGTTGTGGTGAGTGGGTTTACACTTCATTTGCAATTCATGTGGGCTTCTTATTGCTGTGGCTTATCTTGCTATGGGTTTCCCTGATGGCTCAGTGGATAAAGAACCCGCCTGCAACACAGCAGACACAGAAGATACGAGTTCAGTCCCTAGGTCTGGAAGATCCCCTGGAGGAAGAAATGGCAACCCACTCCAGGATTCTTGCCAGTAAAATGCCATGGATAGAGGAGCCTGATGGGCTACAGCCCAAAGTGTCTCAATGAGTCGGACCTGACTGAGACGCTAAGCACACGTGGTTTTGTTGCAGGGCATGAACTCAAGAGCACACAGGCTTCAGCACTGTGGTGCACATGCCCAGTCGCACAGAGGCAGGGTGAATCTTCCTGGAACAGGGATAAAACGCATGGCCCCTATGCTGTCAGACGGATTCTTAAAACACTGGACTGCCAGGGAAGTCCAGCTTGCAATCTTTCTTGCTACAGATTCTGTGACAGAGATAATATGAACTTATATGACTTTCAGCAGACACAGGTAAAATGAAAGTATTTAATGCTGAAAAATCTAAAAATATGCTTATTTTAATTAAACTAAACTAAAACTAGCTTTATTTGACAAGTGGACACAAAGCTTTATGGTGAATCTTGCTTTTCTTTTAGTGATAGAGCACAATGCTACACACCATGACTTACATTGTCATACACCTTCATGCATATTTTTCAAAATGATTCTCCATTGAAAGGGGAATCTTAGGGATGCAGAAAACTTTGGAGTTGTTTTTGGCCCAACCTTCAAGAGATCTTAGAGCAATGACTGCCTTAAATTATGTAGGATATCAGAGATGGTGCTAGAGTTACTTATCAAAAATGAGAACATTATATTTAACATTTTTAGTCTGAAGGTGTTGACAAAAAAATGCAGAGCATGAGAGTTGCTAGTTAAGTTTTCTTTGGGGCAAGATGAGGGCTATAGCCCTGGAGAAAGTTATTCAAATCACTCTGAGGAGCTTCTCTGAAGAGCTTGTGGAAGGGAAGGTCAGTATGTCTATGATTTTAGTGAAGAAAGATACATGCGATCAAGCGCACATGTTGGCAGAAGGTTCCTGCCAGTCACAAAAATGTTGCTATTAGTCATGAGGATCAGATGCGCCTGTTAAAGACTTCAGTGGTTGTCTAGATAGGAGAAGATGAAAGACACTGGTCTGATGAAATCTTCCTCTGAAAATATCTGGATATCTGAAGGCCTGGTTCTGCCAGAATGTCTCAGTAAAAAGAGTGCCTTATTCCCGACCTCCACCCTGAACTCCTTTCAGAGTGTGCCGAAGGTCACCAACTGCAGTGGCTACTGATATCATACTTGTAGAGACAGGTTGCAAATGCCAAGTTTTAGTTGGCAGTGCCTTCTCATGGTCACAAATGGGACCATAGCCTGGGAGGCATTTCATGATTGTTTTGTGTCAGAGTGCTAGGATTGCTTGTTCCTAGGTCAGGCCAAGATTTCATTCTTAGGCATCTCAGTGTGCTATTGCTGGCCTAGGCCCTATCGACCACTGCCAAGTCTCAGGACCACCTGTCTTACTGGTACATCACGGTCCAGAAAACGACTCCTTCTGGTTGCTTCTTCCCATATTTAAAGTTACACTATTACTATTATTGATCTTATATAGAACTATATGTCTTGTCAACTGCTTCAAGTCATCTAATCATTATTTTATCAGAGTACAAAATAGGCAGAATATAAGTAATAGAGTTAGTAGTATTTGTAAGGTTATAAGTAAGAACTCAAGATAAGAACTTCTATTAGGTGCTACCCAGTATATCCACAGCTCATCTGACTTAATATATTCAGTACCAATCCTTATCTTTGAAGGAAATGATACCTTGGCATTGTTCATAAAGCACCCAGTCACATTTCTTCATACTGTTAAGCTGGTCACACTTACTATTGTTTAACTGTTTCCAACAGAAGGGGGAGGATCTTTTATATTTATGACAATGATCAGAGCAGCTATGATTGATTGGCCAAATGAGAGAATCTCATCCAGTAATATCAATGTCAAAAGAACTATAGCTTCTTTCTTCTAGAATAATTTCCTAAGGGTCATCCATTTAGAGCCTTGAGTGGAGAAATCCACTCAAGTTAATCTAGAAGTACTGGAAGTAAGCAACTGGCCAAAAACTCAACAATTCAACTAACTTTATCTGTACATAAGATCATGAAATACCATCATTTCATAAGCAAGTATGAGCAACTATCAAAGTAATCAGTCTGCAGGCCTGCTTTGGCAACTTAGATCACCTGTCTACTTCTTCCTACCACCCTGTCTAGTAGTTTGCCCTCCGTGTGAACATTGTTTTAAGGTGATTTTGAGATCAGTAGCCTGAGTATAGTCTAGTACATTGTAAGGTTCCTCTCTAAGTGAAAGCAGTAATCAAAGCCTCAATTTCCTTCAGATGAAATATGCATGAGCTAGTGAAGAGTACCTGATAAGAATCCTTCCATCTAGGTTGGAGACAGTCCTTTAAATCATGCCTTTTCCAGTACGAATAATCCCCTGGTTGCAGGTCATGGGACATCTGATCTTCATCCAAAGACATAGTAATGAACGGCACTTCAGAAACAAACTAGAGTGTCCTTTTAATAATTCAACTAAAAGTTACAACAGTGTAACAGCAGAGCTATCTGGGAAGTGACTCTTGGTAAATAAAGACTTCTATTAACACAACTTGAATTTACTCTCCACATAAACATAAATTTTTTCTCCCTAAGATTACCCTTGTTTCTACCAAAACAAGACTAATTTGTTTGCAAAATAACTCTGGTTTCAATAAACTTGGCCTGATGATTTATACATATGTAATCATACAGGCCTTTTGAAATAGGTTTTGCCAAAACCTTTTATATGGAAATTCAGATTGAATTTTTAAAAGGCCTCCTAAAGCCAGGAAAGTCAGCCAAAGTCTTGTCACAGATTTCGCCTGTGTTAACTACAGATTTGAGTCAATCTCTCCCTTTTCAAGGGCCCCCAATACTTTGAGATTCCTGAATGTGTTAGGAGATTGCTTTCCTAACTTAGCTGATTTTCAAAGTTTCTGGAAACCTGAGTTTCCAGTCTCTGGAGGGATCAATGAAAGAGAAAAGATAAATGTTTCAATTCTGCTTAAAAGTTATAATTCACCAAGTTGCTGTAACTCATCATTAGTTTGAGGGGGAGAGTCTTATCCAGATAAGTCTTTTATCTGGAAAAGAAAGGTTGAAAGTTAGTAATAATTTAGGTAGAAACCATAAATTTATAACCATATTCACTATTTCACACAGTGCTGTATAAATAATCCTTTTTGTTACCAGTTTTAAGAAGGCATGTTTAAAGACCTGTTCACTACACAACTGACAAAGAAATTTGGTTACAGCTGTGACATTCAACATTTTAAGATAATGACCTAAATTATGACTGATAACATTTTACCAAGACATACCAGATTCTTAGAAATTTCATATAGTTTCTAAATTAATAGCATTTATTCACACAATGTAGCCTAAAAAGATTTTTTACTTATTTGACAATACTTCCCATGTAATTTAACATACCAAATAAACCTAGTTAGTTTATATCTCTCTTTGAGATGTTTCAATGCTCCTTTGAAGTAACCAAAATTTGGCTAGAGGTCAAAGAACTACATCAGAATTTGATCTGGGAAATTTTTCATCAAAAATATCGAAACGTTTCAAACTACTTGGTCAAACAGGATCATAGTTCACTGTGAATCAGTGTTTATTCACTTCACCAAAATGACAACTGAAGATTTTAAAGTCAGAATAAGGAAGTTATAACAGATTCCTGGTTAAAGGTAGGAGATCAGTATTTTAAGAAACTGTCCTCAGCAGAGAAAAAAACAAATTCTGCTTTTACACTTACTTTGAAAATTTACTCAATTAAATTTATTCTAAGCCAATCATTTCCATGCACAAAATTCTCAGAGTTGTTTTACTCAAATCTTCCATAAATTTCTGTATCCATTAGTTTGTCTTTT
>SJYW01021954.1:150181-178425 GCA_006410735.1 Raphicerus campestris | reverse complement strand
GCCAGGGAAGTCCAGCTTGCAATCTTTCTTGCTACAGATTCTGTGATAGAGATAATATGAACTTATATGACTTTCAGCAGACACAGGTAAAATGAAAGTATTTAATGCTGAAAAATCTAAAAATATGCTTATTTTAATTAAACTAAACTAAAACTAGCTTTATTTGACAAGTGGACACAAAGCTTTATGGTGAATCTTGCTTTTCTTTTAGTGATAGAGCACAATGCTACACACCATGACTTACATTGTCATACACCTTCATGCATATTTTCAAAATGATTCTCCGTTGAAAGGGGAATCTTAGGGATGCAGAAAACTTTGAGTTGTTTTTGGCCCAACCTTCAAGAGATCTTAGAGCAATGACTGCCTTAAATTATGTAGGATATCAGAGATGGTGCTAGAGTTACTTATCAAAAATGAGAACATTATATTTAACATTTTTAGTCTGAAGGTGTTGACAAAAAAATGCAGAGCATGAGAGTTGTGAGTTAAGTTTTCTTTGGGGCAAGATGAGGGCTATAGCCCTGGAGAAAGTTATTCAAATCACTCTGAGGAGCTTCTCTGAAGAGCTTGTGGAAGGGAAGGTCAGTATGTCTATGATTTTAGTGAAGAAAGATACATGCGATCAAGCGCACATGTTGGCAGAAGGTTCCTGCCAGTCACAAAAATGTTGCTATTAGTCATGAGGATAAGATGCGTCTGTTAAAGACTTCAGTGGTTGTCTAGATAGGAGAAGATGAAAGACATCGGTTTGATGAAATCTTCCTCTGAAAATATCTGGATATCTGAAGGCCTGGTTCTGCCAGAATGTCTCAGTAAAAAAGAGTGCCTTATTCCTGACCTCCACCCTGAACTCCTTTCAGAGTGTGCCGAAGGTCACCAACTGCAGTGGCTACTGATATCATACTTGTAGTGACAGGTTGCAAGTGCCAAGTTTTAGTTGGCAGTGCCTTCTCATGGTCACAAATGGGACCATAGCCTGGGAGGCATTTCATGATTATTTTGTGTCAGAGTGCTAGGATTGCTTGTTCCTAGGTCAGGCCAAGATTTCATTCTTAGGCCTCTCAGTGTGCTATTGCTGGCCTAGGCCCTATCGACCACTGCCAAGTCTTAGGATCACCTGTCTTACTGGTACATCACGGTCCAGAAAAACGACTCCTTCTGGTTGCTTCTTCCCATATTTAAAGTTACACTATTACTATTATTGATCTTATATAGAACTATATGNATGTCAGTTCCATGAATCAAGGCACATTGCAAGCGGTCAAACAAGAGGTGGCAAGAGTGAACGTCGACATTCTAGGAATCAGTGAACTAAAATGGACTGGAATGGGTAAATTTAACTCAGGTGACCATTATATCTACTACCGTGGGCATGAGTCCCTGAGAAGAAATGGAGTAGCTAGCAGTCATGGTCAACAAAAGAGTCGGAAATGCAGTATTTAGATGCAATCTCAAAAACGACAGAATGATCTCTGTTTGTTTCCAAGGCAAATCATTCAATGTCATGGTAATCCAAGTCTATGCCTCAACCAGTAATGCTGAAGAAGCTGAAGTTGAACGGTTCTATAAAGACCTACAAGACCTTTTAGAACTAACACCCAAAAAAGATATCCTTTTCATTATAGGGGACTGGAATGCTAAAGTAGGAAGTCAAGAAACACCTGGAGTAACAGGCAAATTTGACCCTGGAATGCGGAATGAAGCAGGGCAAAGACTAATAGAGTTCTGCCAAGAAAATGCACTGGTCATAGCAAACACCTTCTTCCAACAACACAAGAAAAGACTCTACACATGGACATCACCAGCTGGTCAACACCAAAATCAGATTGATTATATTCTTTGCAGCCAAAGATGAAGAAGTCCTATACAGTCAATAAAAACAAGACCAGGAACTGACTGTGGCTCAGATCATGAACTCCTTATTAACGAATTCACACTCAAATTGAAAAAAGTAGGGAAAATTGCTAGACCATTCAAGTACAACCTAAATCAAATCCCTTATGATTATACAGTGGAAGTGAGAAATAGATTTAAGGGTCTAGATCTAATAGATAGAGTGCCTGATGAACTATGGAATGAGGTTCGTGACATTGTACAGGAGACAGGGATCAATACCATCCCCATGGAAAAGAAATGCAAAATAGCAAAATGGCTGTCTGGGGAGGCCTTACAAATAGCTGCGAAAAGAAGAGAGGTGAAAAGGAAAGATATAAACATGTGAATGCAGAATTCCAGAGAATAGAAAGAAGAGATAAGAAAGCCTTCTTCAGCGATCAATGCAAAGAAATCGAGGAAAAGAACAGAATGGGAAAGACTAGAGATCTCTTCAAGAAAATTAGAGATACCAAGGGAACATTTCATGCAAAGATGGGCTCAATAAAAGACAAATATGGTCTGGACCTAACAGAAACAGAAGATATTAAGAAGAGGTGGCAAGAATACACAAAAGACCTGTACAAAAAAGATCTTCATGACCTGGATAATCACAATGGTGTGATCACTCATCTAGAGCCAGACATCTTGGAATGTGAAGTCAAGTGGGCCTTAGAAAGCATCACTATGAGCAAAGCTAGTGGAGGTGATGGAATTCCAGTTGAGCTATTTCAAATCCTGAAAGATGATGCTGTGAAAGTGCTGCACTCAATATGCCAGCAAATTTGGAATCAACCATAGCTTTATGCATTTCTCCTTCCACTTGAACATCCTTCGAATGTTTATTGCAAGTCTATTTACAATAGCTAGGACCGAGCCTAAGGTAAATACATAGTTCATTAACATAACTTAAGAAAAACATTTCCATTAGAAAAACACATTGGTCAGCTCAAGTTTTGAGAAAAGTTAAGTTCAGGTGGAACCAGGTGTTTCATGACAACAAAGAATTTTAAAAGAAACCTCTTTTAAATTTCATACAGAGAAAGAGGAAAAAGACATTTGACACTTGCAATCTATTTCCTTCCACTTGGGGGCCCCTAGCCTTCCTGACTATTATACTCTCACGTGGAAGCAACCTCAATATCCATTGACAGATAAATGGATAAAGAAGCTATGGCACATACATACAATAGAATATTATTCACTTATAAAGAGGAACACATTTGAGTCAGTCCTAATGAGGTGGATGAACCTAGAGACTATTACACAGAGTGATTAAGTCAGAAAGAGAAAAAAAATAATGTATACTAAATCACTGCAGATGGTGATTGCAGCCATGAAATTAAAAGATGCTTACTCCTTGGGAGGAAAGTTATGACCAACTTAGATAGCATAAAAGCAGAGACATTACTTTGCCAACAAAGGTCCGTCTAGTCAAGACTATGGTTTTTCCAGTAGTCATGTATGGATGTGACAGTTGGACTGTGAAGAAGGCTGAGCGCTGAAGAATTGATTCTTTTGAACTGTGGTGTTGGAGAAGACACTTGAGAGTCCCTTGGACTGCAAGGAGATCCAACCAGTCCATTCTAAAGATCACTCCTGGGATTTCTTTGGAAGGAATGATGCTAAAGCTGAAGCTCCAATACTTTGGCCACCTCATGTGAAGAGTTAACTCATTGGAAAAGGCCTTGATGCTGGGAGGGATTGGGGACAGGAGAAGGAGACGACAAAGGATGAGATGGCTGGATGGCATCACCGACTTGATGAACATGAGTTTGAGTAAACTCTGATAGTTGGTGATGGACAACGAGGCCTGGCGTGCTGCGATTCATGGGGTCTCAAAACAGTCAGACACAACTGAGCGACTGGACTGAACTGAGCTGAACTGAACACATATATATGGCATCTAGAATGATGGTACTGATGAGTCTATTTACAGAGCAGCAATAGACACACATAGAGAAACAATTTATGGACATAGCTGTGGGAGAGGAAGGAGAGGGTGGGATGTATGGAGAGAGTGTCATATAAACATACATTACCACATGTAAAATAAATAGTCATTGGGACTTGGCTGTATGACTGAGGGAACTCAAACCAGGGCTCAGTAACAACCTAGAGGGATGGAATGGGAAGGGAGGTGGGAGGGATGTTCAAGTGATAGACTTAATACTTTTTTTAAAAACTCCTTATTTCAAAAGTAGTCCTTTTTTTGTTGTTGTTCTCCTTCTGACAACAATTCCCTTGCTTCTTTAAGAAGATTATGTAGAATATTTACATCTCAAAGGCACAAAGAAAGAAGGGAAGTTGAACCAGTTGTTCCTTAAGTCCAGAACTTTTACAATATCTGCAAGACTTCTGAGATCAAAAAAGTACTTTTGGGGATTGGTGGAAAGGATAAGAGGGCTTAGAATTATTTCTAGATCCTCATTTCTGTTCTTATAAAGGCTTGATTTATAAGACAAATGTGAAGTAGTGAAGTTGCTCAGTCATGTACTATTCTTTGCAGTCCCATGGACTGTAGCCTACCAGGCTCCTCTGTCCATGAAATTTTCCAGGCAAGAGTACTGGAGTGGGTTGCCATTTAATCCTTGGAGGCAATCTGAGTGATATGGAGGTTGCCTTACCCATCCAACTATGTTAACCTGAATTCCCTTCTTTACATCAACAAAAAGATCTTCAACTAAAGTGGAAATCAATCATAATTGACAGAGACACATGTTCCCCAATGTTCATTGCAACACTATTTACAAAAGCTAGGACATGGAAACAACCTAGATGTCCATCAACTAATGAATGGATAAAGAAGTTGTGGTGCATATATACAATGGAATACTACCCAGCCATAAAAAAGGAACATATATGAGCCAATTTGAATGAGGTGGATGATCCTAGAGCCTATTATACAGAGTGAAGTAAGTTAGAAAGTGAATGTGAGAGGCACTCAGTCATGTCCAACTCTTTGCAACCCCACAGACTATACAGTCCATGTAATTCTCTAATCCAGAATACTGGAGTGGGTAGCCTTTCCCTTTTCCAGGGGATCTTCCCAAACTAAGTCTCCCTCATTGCAGGTGGATTCTTTACCAGCTGAGCTACAAGTTCAGTTTAGTTCAGTTCAGTCACTCAGTCGTGTCTGACTCTTTGTGACCCCATGAATCACAGAACACCAGGCCTCCCTATCCATCACCAACTCCCAGAGCTTACCCAAACTCATGTCCATCGAGTCAGTGATGCCATCCAGCCATTTCATCCTCTGTCGTCCGCTTCTCCTCCTGCCCCCAATCCTTCCCAGCATCAGGGTCTTTTCCAGTGAGTCAGCTCTTCACATGAGGTGACCAAAGTATTGGAGTTTCAGCTTCAGCATCAGTCCTTCCAATGGACACCCAGGACTGATCTCCTTTAGAATGGACTGGTTGGATCTCCTTGCAGTCCAAGGGACTCTCAAGAGTCTTCTCCAACACCACAGTTCAAAAGCATCAATTCTTCGGCACTCAGCTTTCCTCACAGTCCAACTCTCACATCCATACATGATCACTGGAAAAACCATAGCCTTGACTAGATGGACTTTTGTTGGCAAAGTAATGTCTCTGCTTCTTTTGAATATGCCACAAGGGAAGCCTGTAAATCAGAAAGAGAAAAGCAAATATAGAATTTTAATGATATATAGAGAATCCAGAAAGATGGTACTAGTGAAGCTATTTGAAGGTCAGGAATGGAGATGCAGACATAGAGAACAGACTTGTGGGCACCGAGGGGGAAGGAGAGGGAGGGACGAATTGAAAGCATAGTGTTGAAACATATACATTACCATATTTAAAATAGGTAGCCAGTGGGAATTTGCTGTATGACACAGGGAGCTTAAACCTGGTACTCTGACAAGATAGAGAGGTGGAAAGGGTGACAACCTAGAGAGATGGAAGGGGTGGAAGGTGGGAGGGGTGTTCAAGAAGGAGGGAGCATATGTATGCCTGTGGCTAATTCATATTAATTTATGGCTAAAACCAACACACTATTGTAAAGCAATTATCCTCCAACTAAAAATAAATTTTAAAATGTGATAGTCAAGGATAAATGCAAAAAAAAAATTTTTTTAAGGCTATGCATTGACACCTACTTAAAGGATACAATTTGAAGGGGTAGTAATAAATTTTTACTCAAGAATAAAAAACAATCAAAATATTGCTTTATTTAAAAGCCCTATATTCTAGATTTAGAGCTGTGTGTCTGTGAAGTGTTTTAATAAGCTTTTCCACAAGGGCTTCAGAATTTTTCTTTGCCACTGTCTCAATAGTTTCACTTTAGTTTAGAAGAGAAGACCTTAAGAAAAATTTTCAAGATTGGGAGCTCGTGTACACCTGCGGCTGATTCATATCAATGTATGGCAAAACCAATACAGTATTGTANACCTAAATCAAATCCCTTATGATTATACAGTGGAAGTGAGAAATAGATTTAAGGGTCTAGATCTGATAGATAGAGTGCCTGATGAACTATGGAATGAGGTTCGTGACATTGTACAGGAGACAGGGATCAAGACCATCCCCATGGAAAAGAAATGCAAAAAAGCAAAATGGCTGTCTGGGGAGGCCTTACAAATAGCTGCGAAAAGAAGAGAGGTGAAAAGGAAAGATATAAACATGTGAATGCAGAATTCCAGAGAATAGAAAGAAGAGATAAGAAAGCCTTCTTCAGCGATCAATGCAAAGAAATCGAGGAAAAGAACAGAATGGGAAAGACTAGAGATCTCTTCAAGAAAATTAGAGATACCAAGGGAACATTTCATGCAAAGATGGGCTCAATAAAAGACAAATATGGTCTGGACCTAACAGAAACAGAAGATATTAAGAAGAGGTGGCAAGAATACACAAAAGACCTGTACAAAAAAGATCTTCATGACCTGGATAATCACAATGGTGTGATCACTCATCTAGAGCCAGACATCTTGGAATGTGAAGTCAAGTGGGCCTTAGAAAGCATCACTATGAGCAAAGCTAGTGGAGGTGATGGAATTCCAGTTGAGCTATTTCAAATCCTGAAAGATGATGCTGTGAAAGTGCTGCACTCAATATGCCAGCAAATTTGGAATCAACCATAGCTTTATGCATTTCTCCTTCCACTTGAACATCCTTCGAATGTTTATTGCAAGTCTATTTACAATAGCTAGGACCGAGCCTAAGGTAAATACATAGTTCATTAACATAACTTAAGAAAAACATTTCCATTAGAAAAACACATTGGTCAGCTCAAGTTTTGAGAAAAGTTAAGTTCAGGTGGAACCAGGTGTTTCATGACAACAAAGAATTTTAAAAGAAACCTCTTTTAAATTTCATACAGAGAAAGAGGAAAAAGACATTTGACACTTGCAATCTATTTCCTTCCACTTGGGGGCCCCTAGCCTTCCTGACTATTATACTCTCACGTGGAAGCAACCTCAATATCCATTGACAGATAAATGGATAAAGAAGCTATGGCACATACATACAATAGAATATTATTCACTTATAAAGAGGAACACATTTGAGTCAGTCCTAATGAGGTGGATGAACCTAGAGACTATTACACAGAGTGATTAAGTCAGAAAGAGAAAAAAAATAATGTATACTAAATCACTGCAGATGGTGATTGCAGCCATGAAATTAAAAGATGCTTACTCCTTGGGAGGAAAGTTATGACCAACTTAGATAGCATAAAAGCAGAGACATTACTTTGCCAACAAAGGTCCGTCTAGTCAAGACTATGGTTTTTCCAGTAGTCATGTATGGATGTGACAGTTGGACTGTGAAGAAGGCTGAGCGCTGAAGAATTGATTCTTTTGAACTGTGGTGTTGGAGAAGACACTTGAGAGTCCCTTGGACTGCAAGGAGATCCAACCAGTCCATTCTAAAGATCACTCCTGGGATTTCTTTGGAAGGAATGATGCTAAAGCTGAAGCTCCAATACTTTGGCCACCTCATGTGAAGAGTTAACTCATTGGAAAAGGCCTTGATGCTGGGAGGGATTGGGGACAGGAGAAGGAGACGACAAAGGATGAGATGGCTGGATGGCATCACCGACTTGATGAACATGAGTTTGAGTAAACTCTGATAGTTGGTGATGGACAACGAGGCCTGGCGTGCTGCGATTCATGGGGTCTCAAAACAGTCAGACACAACTGAGCGACTGGACTGAACTGAGCTGAACTGAACACATATATATGGCATCTAGAATGATGGTACTGATGAGTCTATTTACAGAGCAGCAATAGACACACATAGAGAAACAATTTATGGACATAGCTGTGGGAGAGGAAGGAGAGGGTGGGATGTATGGAGAGAGTGTCATATAAACATACATTACCACATGTAAAATAAATAGTCATTGGGACTTGGCTGTATGACTGAGGGAACTCAAACCAGGGCTCAGTAACAACCTAGAGGGATGGAATGGGAAGGGAGGTGGGAGGGATGTTCAAGTGATAGACTTAATACTTTTTTTAAAAACTCCTTATTTCAAAAGTAGTCCTTTTTTTGTTGTTGTTCTCCTTCTGACAACAATTCCCTTGCTTCTTTAAGAAGATTATGTAGAATATTTACATCTCAAAGGCACAAAGAAAGAAGGGAAGTTGAACCAGTTGTTCCTTAAGTCCAGAACTTTTACAATATCTGCAAGACTTCTGAGATCAAAAAAGTACTTTTGGGGATTGGTGGAAAGGATAAGAGGGCTTAGAATTATTTCTAGATCCTCATTTCTGTTCTTATAAAGGCTTGATTTATAAGACAAATGTGAAGTAGTGAAGTTGCTCAGTCATGTACTATTCTTTGCAGTCCCATGGACTGTAGCCTACCAGGCTCCTCTGTCCATGAAATTTTCCAGGCAAGAGTACTGGAGTGGGTTGCCATTTAATCCTTGGAGGCAATCTGAGTGATATGGAGGTTGCCTTACCCATCCAACTATGTTAACCTGAATTCCCTTCTTTACATCAACAAAAAGATCTTCAACTAAAGTGGAAATCAATCATAATTGACAGAGACACATGTTCCCCAATGTTCATTGCAACACTATTTACAAAAGCTAGGACATGGAAACAACCTAGATGTCCATCAACTAATGAATGGATAAAGAAGTTGTGGTGCATATATACAATGGAATACTACCCAGCCATAAAAAAGGAACATATATGAGCCAATTTGAATGAGGTGGATGATCCTAGAGCCTATTATACAGAGTGAAGTAAGTTAGAAAGTGAATGTGAGAGGCACTCAGTCATGTCCAACTCTTTGCAACCCCACAGACTATACAGTCCATATAATTCTCTAATCCAGAATACTGGAGTGGGTAGCCTTTCCCTTTTCCAGGGGATCTTCCCAAACTAAGTCTCCCTCATTGCAGGTGGATTCTTTACCAGCTGAGCCACAAGTTCAGTTTAGTTCAGTTCAGTCACTCAGTCGTGTCTGACTCTTTGTGACCCCATGAATCACAGAACACCAGGCCTCCCTATCCATCACCAACTCCCAGAGCTTACCCAAACTCATGTCCATCGAGTCAGTGATGCCATCCAGCCATTTCATCCTCTGTCGTCCGCTTCTCCTCCTGCCCCCAATCCTTCCCAGCATCAGGGTCTTTTCCAGTGAGTCAGCTCTTCACATGAGGTGACCAAAGTATTGGAGTTTCAGCTTCAGCATCAGTCCTTCCAATGGACACCCAGGACTGATCTCCTTTAGAATGGACTGGTTGGATCTCCTTGCAGTCCAAGGGACTCTCAAGAGTCTTCTCCAACACCACAGTTCAAAAGCATCAATTCTTCGGCACTCAGCTTTCCTCACAGTCCAACTCTCACATCCATACATGATCACTGGAAAAACCATAGCCTTGACTAGATGGACTTTTGTTGGCAAAGTAATGTCTCTGCTTCTTTTGAATATGCCACAAGGGAAGCCTGTAAATCAGAAAGAGAAAAGCAAATATAGAATTTTAATGATATATATAGAATCCAGAAAGATGGTACTAGTGAAGCTATTTGAAGGTCAGGAATGGAGATGCAGACATAGAGAACAGACTTGTGGGCACCGAGGGGGAAGGAGAGGGAGGGACGAATTGAAAGCATAGTGTTGAAACATATACATTACCATATTTAAAATAGGTAGCCAGTGGGAATTTGCTGTATGACACAGGGAGCTTAAACCTGGTACTCTGACAAGATAGAGAGGTGGAAAGGGTGACAACCTAGAGAGATGGAAGGGGTGGAAGGTGGGAGGGGTGTTCAAGAAGGAGGGAGCATATGTATGCCTGTGGCTAATTCATATTAATTTATGGCTAAAACCAACACACTATTGTAAAGCAATTATCCTCCAACTAAAAATAAATTTTAAAATGTGATAGTCAAGGATAAATGCAAAAAAAAATTTTTTTTAAGGCTATGCATTGACACCTACTTAAAGGATACAATTTGAAGGGGTAGTAATAAATTTTTACTCAAGAATAAAAAACAATCAAAATATTGCTTTATTTAAAAGCCCTATATTCTAGATTTAGAGCTGTGTGTCTGTGAAGTGTTTTAATAAGCTTTTCCACAAGGGCTTCAGAATTTTTCTTTGCCACTGTCTCAATAGTTTCACTTTAGTTTAGAAGAGAAGACCTTAAGAAAAATTTTCAAGATTGGGAGCTCGTGTACACCTGCGGCTGATTCATATCAATGTATGGCAAAACCAATACAGTATTGTAAAGTAGAATAAAGTAAAAAGAAAAATAAAAAGAAAAAGAAAAGAAAAATTTTCCAAACAAACTCTGAATGTCAACTTCCAATTTGGCCAATTTCCTAACATAGAATTAAAAAAAAAAAAAAGTTTTGAATATCTTATCATGTTCTGCTGGACAAACAGTACATACTCCTGGGTCATAAATACTGAACAAGCCCATAAGGCAAGAGGTGTCCCAACGGTTGCAAAAGACATTACCCACCCTAAGTTCCAGAGCTATACCAAAGATAACAAAAAGAAAGAAAGGCTCAGATAGCTCCCTTGAAAGCTGACAACAGTGGTAGGTCACNTTGACACTTGCAATCTATTTCCTTCCACTTGGGGGCCCCTAGCCTTCCTGACTATTATACTCTCACGTGGAAGCAACCTCAATATCCATTGACAGATAAATGGATAAAGAAGCTATGGCACATACATACAATAGAATATTATTCACTTATAAAGAGGAACACATTTGAGTCAGTCCTAATGAGGTGGATGAACCTAGAGACTATTACACAGAGTGATTAAGTCAGAAAGAGAAAAAAAATAATGTATACTAAATCACTGCAGATGGTGATTGCAGCCATGAAATTAAAAGATGCTTACTCCTTGGGAGGAAAGTTATGACCAACTTAGATAGCATAAAAGCAGAGACATTACTTTGCCAACAAAGGTCCGTCTAGTCAAGACTATGGTTTTTCCAGTAGTCATGTATGGATGTGACAGTTGGACTGTGAAGAAGGCTGAGCGCTGAAGAATTGATTCTTTTGAACTGTGGTGTTGGAGAAGACACTTGAGAGTCCCTTGGACTGCAAGGAGATCCAACCAGTCCATTCTAAAGATCACTCCTGGGATTTCTTTGGAAGGAATGATGCTAAAGCTGAAGCTCCAATACTTTGGCTACCTCATGTGAAGAGTTAACTCATTGGAAAAGGCCTTGATGCTGGGAGGGATTGGGGACAGGAGAAGGAGACGACAAAGGATGAGATGGCTGGATGGCATCACCGACTTGATGAACATGAGTTTGAGTAAACTCTGATAGTTGGTGATGGACAACGAGGCCTGGCGTGCTGCGATTCATGGGGTCTCAAAACAGTCAGACACAACTGAGCGACTGGACTGAACTGAGCTGAACTGAACACATATATATGGCATCTAGAATGATGGTACTGATGAGTCTATTTACAGAGCAGCAATAGACACACATAGAGAAACAATTTATGGACATAGCTGTGGGAGAGGAAGGAGAGGGTGGGATGTATGGAGAGAGTGTCATATAAACATACATTACCACATGTAAAATAAATAGTCATTGGGACTTGGCTGTATGACTGAGGGAACTCAAACCAGGGCTCAGTAACAACCTAGAGGGATGGAATGGGAAGGGAGGTGGGAGGGATGTTCAAGTGATAGACTTAATACTTTTTTTAAAAACTCCTTATTTCAAAAGTAGTCCTTTTTTTGTTGTTGTTCTCCTTCTGACAACAATTCCCTTGCTTCTTTAAGAAGATTATGTAGAATATTTACATCTCAAAGGCACAAAGAAAGAAGGGAAGTTGAACCAGTTGTTCCTTAAGTCCAGAACTTTTACAATATCTGCAAGACTTCTGAGATCAAAAAAGTACTTTGGGGGATTGGTGGAAAGGATAAGAGGGCTTAGAATTATTTCTAGATCCTCATTTCTGTTCTTATAAAGGCTTGATTTATAAGACAAATGTGAAGTAGTGAAGTTGCTCAGTCATGTACTATTCTTTGCAGTCCCATGGACTGTAGCCTACCAGGCTCCTCTGTCCATGAAATTTTCCAGGCAAGAGTACTGGAGTGGGTTGCCATTTAATCCTTGGAGGCAATCTGAGTGATATGGAGGTTGCCTTACCCATCCAACTATGTTAACCTGAATTCCCTTCTTTACATCAACAAAAAGATCTTCAACTAAAGTGGAAATCAATCATAATTGACAGAGACACATGTTCCCCAATGTTCATTGCAACACTATTTACAAAAGCTAGGACATGGAAACAACCTAGATGTCCATCAACTAATGAATGGATAAAGAAGTTGTGGTGCATATATACAATGGAATACTACCCAGCCATAAAAAAGGAACATATATGAGCCAATTTGAATGAGGTGGATGATCCTAGAGCCTATTATACAGAGTGAAGTAAGTTAGAAAGTGAATGTGAGAGGCACTCAGTCATGTCCAACTCTTTGCAACCCCACAGACTATACAGTCCATATAATTCTCTAATCCAGAATACTGGAGTGGGTAGCCTTTCCCTTTTCCAGGGGATCTTCCCAAACTAAGTCTCCCTCATTGCAGGTGGATTCTTTACCAGCTGAGCCACAAGTTCAGTTTAGTTCAGTTCAGTCACTCAGTCGTGTCTGACTCTTTGTGACCCCATGAATCACAGAACACCAGGCCTCCCTATCCATCACCAACTCCCAGAGCTTACCCAAACTCATGTCCATCGAGTCAGTGATGCCATCCAGCCATTTCATCCTCTGTCGTCCGCTTCTCCTCCTGCCCCCAATCCTTCCCAGCATCAGGGTCTTTTCCAGTGAGTCAGCTCTTCACATGAGGTGACCAAAGTATTGGAGTTTCAGCTTCAGCATCAGTCCTTCCAATGGACACCCAGGACTGATCTCCTTTAGAATGGACTGGTTGGATCTCCTTGCAGTCCAAGGGACTCTCAAGAGTCTTCTCCAACACCACAGTTCAAAAGCATCAATTCTTCGGCACTCAGCTTTCCTCACAGTCCAACTCTCACATCCATACATGATCACTGGAAAAACCATAGCCTTGACTAGATGGACTTTTGTTGGCAAAGTAATGTCTCTGCTTCTTTTGAATATGCCACAAGGGAAGCCTGTAAATCAGAAAGAGAAAAGCAAATATAGAATTTTAATGATATATATAGAATCCAGAAAGATGGTACTAGTGAAGCTATTTGAAGGTCAGGAATGGAGATGCAGACATAGAGAACAGACTTGTGGGCACCGAGGGGGAAGGAGAGGGAGGGACGAATTGAAAGCATAGTGTTGAAACATATACATTACCATATTTAAAATAGGTAGCCAGTGGGAATTTGCTGTATGACACAGGGAGCTTAAACCTGGTACTCTGACAAGATAGAGAGGTGGAAAGGGTGACAACCTAGAGAGATGGAAGGGGTGGAAGGTGGGAGGGGTGTTCAAGAAGGAGGGAGCATATGTATGCCTGTGGCTAATTCATATTAATTTATGGCTAAAACCAACACACTATTGTAAAGCAATTATCCTCCAACTAAAAATAAATTTTAAAATGTGATAGTCAAGGATAAATGCAAAAAAAAATTTTTTTTAAGGCTATGCATTGACACCTACTTAAAGGATACAATTTGAAGGGGTAGTAATAAATTTTTACTCAAGAATAAAAAACAATCAAAATATTGCTTTATTTAAAAGCCCTATATTCTAGATTTAGAGCTGTGTGTCTGTGAAGTGTTTTAATAAGCTTTTCCACAAGGGCTTCAGAATTTTTCTTTGCCACTGTCTCAATAGTTTCACTTTAGTTTAGAAGAGAAGGCCTTAAGAAAAATTTTCAAGATTGGGAGCTCGTGTACACCTGCGGCTGATTCATATCAATGTATGGCAAAACCAATACAGTATTGTAAAGTAGAATAAAGTAAAAAGAAAAATAAAAAGAAAAAGAAAAGAAAAATTTTCCAAACAAACTCTGAATGTCAACTTCCAATTTGGCCAATTTCCTAACATAGAATTAAAAAAAAAAAAAAGTTTTGAATATCTTATCATGTTCTGCTGGACAAACAGTACATACTCCTGGGTCATAAATACTGAACAAGCCCATAAGGCAAGAGGTGTCCCAACGGTTGCAAAAGACATTACCCACCCTAAGTTCCAGAGCTATACCAAAGATAACAAAAAGAAAGAAAGGCTCAGATAGCTCCCTTGAAAGCTGACAACAGTGGTAGGTCACGGGCTGCACATGGAGTGCAGCCCACGTTTCCCCCCAGCTAAAATTTTTAGATCTTTAAAGTGGTTACTGCCAAGCCAAGTTATCAGGACAGAAGTTAGACAAACAGGAACGCAATGGCTGTGCTTGAGAAATAAGGAATCCACAACCCTCAGGTACTCAAAAATCAATTTACAATTCAAAGATCTAATTCTTAAGAATGCTTACTGCCTACCAGTCTGAATTTAGAAAGGAAGGGAGAAAGTGAAATTTTGCCTCCTCTGTTAGCCATGCACTACTCATGGAGATAGCGATGAGAGAACTGACTTTGGTAAGAATTCTTCTCTTTGCTGGCTTCTGGCAGTTTTCCAAGGATCCTTTCTGCAGGCTCTGGAGTGAGGAGGGTTCAGCAAATCTCATTCTGGTCATCTAAACTTTTAGAGGAAAAAAAAAATCATATTCCCCCTATCTTTATAATGAGTTCTTGGCTGAGATCCCCATTTTATTCTGGTGCTGTGCTGTGCTTTATTGCTCAGTCGTTTCCAACTCTGCAACCCCGTGGACTGCAGCCCTCAAGGCTCCTCTGTCCATGGGGATTCTCCAGGAAAGAATATTGGAGTGGCTTGCCATTCTCTTTTCCAGGGGATCTTCCCAACCCAGGGATTGAACCTGCAATCCCACATTGCAGGAGGATTCTTTACCATCCGAGCCACCAGGGAAGCCCAAGAACGCTGGAGTAGGTAGCCTATCCCTTCTTCAGGGGGCCTTTCTGATCCAGGAGTTGAACCAGGGTCTCCTGAATTGCAGGCAGATTCTTTACCAGATGAGCTACCCAGGAAGCTCTTTTATCCTAAATCACATCATAAATGATAAGATTATCAAGGTCACAATTTCTTCACTGTGGTTACTGTGATTCAAGATTATCTTTGGTAAGGCTAGCCTGCTGGTCCAGCCCTAAAACAAAATTTTATTCACCTGAGGTCTCACACCAGACTCAGTCCAACTTAAGTAAGACCCAGACTGACTCTACACTCATTTAAGTTTCTAATCTTGACCCAGTTCAGTCTCAGACTCAGTCCAATTTCTAGTGAAGTGAAAGTCACTCAGTTGTGTCTGACTTTTTGCAACCCCATGGACTATACAGTCCATGGAATTCTCCAGGCCAGAATACTGGAGTGGGTAGCTATTCCCTTCTCCAGTGGATCTTCTCAACCCAAGAATCAAACCAGGTCTCTTGCATTGCAGGTGAATTCCTTACCAACTGAGCTATCAGGGAAGCTCATCCAATTTTTAAGACAGACCCAGTCTGGTTTGAGCCAGTTTCTGGACACAGTCATGAAGAAGATGTGTATCAAGTAAAGACTTTATCAAGTAAAGTCTGATACCTCAAGGAAAAGCTGCAGAGCTAGGATCTGAAATTCTCCAGAAATTCCTGACAAGAGAGCAGAGTTCAGGGGCTCACTAGGTACCCAAGTCTGGTTGCTTTTGCTTCTCGGGGCCTTCCAGGGGTCTTCTTTGGTACCCTCTTTTTATCCCAGAATGTTTCAAAGATAAACTAAGACATATTAAAAATTTTAAGAGCTTCTTTAAGTAAAAATCAAGGGCAGGATGATTTGAGAGAATAGCATTGAAACATGTATATTGCCATATGTAAAATAGATGACCTGTGCAAGTTCAATGCAAGAAGCAGGGCACTCAAAGCTGGTGCTCTGGGCAACCCAGAGGGATGAAATGGGGAGGGAGGTAGGAGGGGGGTTTAGGATGGGGGGACACATGTACACCCATGGCTGATGCATGTCAGTATATAGCAAAAACCATCACAATATTGTAAAGTAATTAGCCTCCATTTAAAAAAATTTTTTAAATTTAAAAAATAATACATTCAAGGGGAGGGGGATGAGCCAATGAGATAAAGCGTGCAATAAATTTAGTTCTTAGCACATAATAATTGCTCAATAAATGATAGTCATTATTGTTTTTAAAAAATCAATTCAATTGGATGGCATCTCTCTTAGGAGACAGTAAGGAGCTTCAAGGGATGAATAAATGAGAGATTTCTGTAAGCAGAAAAGAGCAGAAATAAAGCGGCTATATTAGGAAAAGAGCAGGTTGGTTATTACAAGGTTACTTTCCTTTAGAGGACGGCAGGGGTCTATCCATGTATAAAATCACCTCTTGTATTGTTCTTTTGACAAAACTCTTTAGCTTTTGCTCTGCTTCATTCTGTACTCCAAGGCCAAACCTGCCTGTTACTCCAGGTGTCTCTTGACTTCCTACTTTTGTATCTAATCCCCTATGATGAAAAGGACAGCTTTTTTTTTTTTTTTTTTTTTTTTGTGTTTTTTTATANAATAAATGATAGTCATTATTGTTTTTAAAAAATCAATTCAATTGGATGGCATCTCTCTTAGGAGACAGTAAGGAGCTTCAAGGGATGAATAAATGAGAGATTTCTGTAAGCAGAAAAGAGCAGAAATAAAGAGGTTATATTAGGAAAAGAGCAGGTTGGTTATTACAAGGTTACTTTCCTTTAGAGGACGGCAGGGGTCTATCCATGTATAAAATCACCTCTTGTATTGTTCTTTTGACAAAACTCTTTAGCTTTTGCTCTGCTTCATTCTGTACTCCAAGGCCAAACCTGCCTGTTACTCCAGGTGTCTCTTGACTTCCTACTTTTGTATCTAATCCCCTATGATGAAAAGGACAGCTTTTTTTTTTTTTTTTTTTTTTTTTGGTGTTATTTATAGAAGGCCTTGGAGGTGTTCATAGTGCTGTTCAAAGTATAGCTACTTTGGCATTAGTGGTTGGGGCATAAACTTGAATTATTGTGATGTTAAATGGTTTTCCTTGGAAACAAACAAAGATCGTTCTGTCATTTTTGAGACTGCACCCAAGTACTGCATTTCAGACTCTTTTGTTGACTATGAGGGCCACTCCATTTCTTCTAAGGGGTTCTTGACCACATTAATTGATACAATGGTCATCTGAATTAAATTCACCCATTTCTGTTCATTCTAGTTCACTGATTCTGAAAATGTCAATGTTCATTCTTGCCATCTCCAGTTTGACTCTACAATTTATCTTGATTCCTGGACTTAACATTCCAGGCTCCTATGCAGTATTGTTCTTTGCAACATCGGAATTAACTTTCACCAACAGACACAACCGCAACAGAGTGTCACTTCTGCTTTGTCCCAGCTCTCTTTCTGGAGCTATTTCTCCACTCTTCCACAGTAGCACACTGGACACCTGCCAACCTGGGGGGCTCTCCTTCCAGTGTCATCTCTTTTTGCCTTTTCATACTGTTCATGAGTTCCTCAAGGCAGTAATACTGGAGTGGTTTGACATTCCTTTCTCCAGTGGACCACGTTAAAGGAGATCAATCCTGAATATTTATTGCAAGAATTGATGCTGAAGCTCTAAATCTTTGGCCATCCACTGCAAAGAGCCAACTGGATGGAAAAGACCCTGATGCTGGGAAAGATTGAGAGCAGGAGGAGAGGAGTGGCTACAGAGCCTGAGATGGTTGCATGGCATCACTGACACAATGGACATGAGTTTGATGAAACTCTGGGAGATAGTGAAGGATAAGGAAGCCTGGCATGCTGCAGTTCTTGTAGTCACAAAGAGCCAGAAACAACTTAGTGACTGAACAACAGCAAGAGGTCTATCAGACAGATTAACTTGTGCTGATCAAGAATGGACCACACTGAGATTCTGTTTCTGGGAGAGCCAAATCTGAAATTAGTCCCCACTGGGATGGAGGCTTTGCATAAGGCTCCATTTGGGGCCTGTTATCTTTTATTTTTTAATCAATTAACCACATAATCCCCAAATATCATGTTTTCCTTCTGTATGGTCATGATCACAGTTTCTCATTATTGTAAACTGTGTGCATGTTCTCTGTAATCTGCTAATTCTCTGCCAGAAGTATTAATTAAACTTTATGAACTCCACTGCCTAGTTCTTAACCTGGCACACCAGGTAGAGAACTTGCAAACTCACTCACATAACATGCTGCCTCGTTGTTGCTCCATTATTTTATCTGAGGAAATGGAACATATATTATATGTATCCAAGCAGACACACAAAACCACATACAAATAGATTCGCAGTACAAACAGCTCTTCTGAAATCCTCCCATTTTGGTGGTTCTAAACTCTGAGAACCTAAACAGATAAAATGTATCTATATTCTCAAGAAAAAAAAAAGTATTCTTCCTTGTAGTTGGAGAGTTGTGTACAAAATTGGACTTTGGTGAAGGTAGCCCTGCTTACATGTTGCCTGACTTCCTTTCTTCACCACCACTTCCGGCTCCTGCACTGACTGCTCTCACGGGATGCGTGGTGCACTCACACTGGAAGGCATGTTGACAGCAGCATGGGCCAGGTGCGTCAGGGCGATGGGCATGGATGTTCCCTTTATCTCCAATTAAGTTTCAGAGCCTGATGCTCTACTTTAGAAATTACGTTTGGATGTGGACTACTGAGAGTGCTGTCTCACAGTGGGAGGGATTCAGAGTGGCAAGGCTTACAGCATCTTGGAAAGTACCTCCANGATGCTCTACTTTAGAAATTAGGTTTGGATGTGGACTACTGAGAGTGCTGTCTCACAGTGGGAGGGATTCAGAGTGGCAAGGCTTACAGCATCTTGGAAAGTACCTCCATGACAGTGCCGGAGGGACGCTGGAGATGGTAGAGAACCATGGAGGGAAGTGAGCTGGTGTTAGGAATGACTATGCTTTATCAGGTCATGGCTCAGCCTAAAATTCTTCAAACTTTACTTGTATTCTGGCTAGAGCTCTCATGAACGCCTATAGCCTCACTGCCTCCTTCTTCAGCCACATGTGAGCAATGTCTTCCTCTCCTCTCATTGTTCAGATCCTTTGGACATTCCTGCAACATGACTGGATCTTCTGCTTAAGGGATTTTATGGAAATGGTTCCTTCCATGTGGAAGAGTTTATCCAGCCAACTCCAACATGTTCTCTGCAACCCCTCAGATTTGGTTAGTGTCCCAGGTTTAGACTCTAACCCACTTTATTTGCCCTTTCTCACAATTTTTCATCCTTCAGCAGCTTCTCCACTGTGTCTTCCTCACTAGATCATAAGCTCCTTGAGAGTGGACCCCAAGTCCCTTCTTATCCAAGGAGCTACCATGCTGTCCCCTGGACAGATGGATGCCAGACCATTGAGAAATACCTGCGAAGTGAATACAGATCTCAAAGCATTTCAAGATAATTCTCTGAGCCAACTGAGTGGTGCCATCAGAAACGTGAGGACTGAATGGGCTCTTCCTGCATTCTCTCTTTCAAACCCAGCTGGGAAAATGGAGTTTTGAAGAGCAGGCCCTCGAGGTGGGGATCCTTGGTGAGGAATCTCAGCCAGGAGCCAGGCCAGTTTGCTCAATGTGACATAGCAACATTTTCATGAAGTGATCATCTACTGGAATTCCTCAGTTTCAAGGTCATCATTAACTTTAAACTGTTATGCAGTATGAATAATTAGACTGTGGGAAAAAATTAGCACTGAGAGTAGTTGCTACTTTTGTCATCAAAATCCTGAAATCCTGACTAATCTCAGCTGGACTGTCTAGACAGTAAGATTTTTGTAACATTGAAGTATAACCTATAGCCACTTCAGCAAAGTCACCTCATTATAAGCAAAGGACTGGAGCACTTTCAAGGAAAGACCCTAGAGATTCTGAGGAATTAAGAACCCCTAAAATGATGATGTGGGAAAAATTGCCTTGAATTAGATTATTAAATATTAAAATGATATTTCATGTAATCAAATCTAACCTCTGTATCTAGATATGTTTTGCCTTCTTGGTGTGTGTGGTCAATCCTCTTCAGATCATTAAAGTCCCTCATTAGATACCATTTGAGTGCCTAGGATATACTCACTTAGGGGTCAGTAATCTAAGAGAAAGAAGAGTTTCTACCCACAAAGATCTTATTATCTACTCAGAGGGACAGATGAAATAGGTGAAACAAAGAGTTAGAAGAATGAAAATATAATTATAACATTAAATTCCAAATGATACATTCAGCCCCTGCAGCGAGTCACATTGTAAAATTCTAGCTCAAACTCCAAAGTGCCAGTTCCATGTTTTTTGATCCTCTGGCATTTACTGTTTGGTCAGGGGTTCTATGCTTCCCATTATTTGGTACTATCTTCTCCAATTTAATAAACTTGAATGTCAAAGGGTTTTCACTCTACTAATTATAGCAAACAGTGATTTTTAAAGCTGCCTTACCTAGAAACTTGGTGAAGAATCTGCCTGCAGTGCATGAAATCTTACTGCATTGGGAAGATCCCCTGGAGTAGGGAATGGCTACCCACTCTAGTATTTTTGCCTTGAGAATTCCATGGACAGAGGAGACTGTCAGGCTACAGTCCATGGGGTCACAAAGAGTTGCTGACTAATGCTTTCACATACACTTTCACTTTCACATGTAGAAACAGCATTCTTAGTACTCTGTGTTCTTCGCAGATTATCAAACACTGTTAGTTTGCATGATACCATTTCATATGGATTCTCTGCCAAAAGACTATAATCTTAGTGCTTGTGTTTCAATGACTTTATATATAAACAGTCAACTTGACCTCTATTATATGAGATATTTAGATTTACTTTACCTAAAATTAAATTGCAGTTCCTCTGTCCATGGAATTCTCCTGGGATGAATACTGATGTGCATAGCCATTCCCTTCTCCAGGAGATCTACCCAACCCAGGGATTGAACCCGCATCTCCTGAATTGTAGGCAAATTATTTGCCATCTGAGTCACAAGATAAGCCCTACTTTACTGATAGTGCTATTTTAATGATACATTTCTGAAGTATTCACTTATTTGCAGAAGTCTATCCACATGACTAATCACTGGGACAGGGATTGGTACATGGTTTAAAGGGAATCATGGGATGGTTCAGGATCTACTGAAATAATTTTTTTTTTTTGACTCGGTGTGAACCCGGGAAGATGCAGATCTTCCATTTTCTGTTAGCAGCAATCCTGCCACCAAACATGGCCCCAAATCTAAGAAACCTCAAAGAAGAACAGAGCTGATTCTGTCAAGCACCTGTATCAACCACTACCTGAAGCCACTCTACACCTGACTTTGCATGTAAGTGAGACTAAAATTCTTTTTTATGTTCAAGTCTGTGAGTTAGGTTGGATTTCACTTGNGCTCAGCCTAAAATTCTTCAAACTTCACTTGTATTCTGGCTAGAGCTCTCATGAACGCCTATAGCCTCACTGCCTCCTTCTTCAGCCACATGTGAGCAATGTCTTCCTCTCCTCTCATTGTTCAGATCCTTTGGACATTCCTGCAACATGACTGGATCTTCTGCTTAAGGGATTTTATGGAAATGGTTCCTTCCATGTGGAAGAGTTCATCCAGCCAACTCCAACATGTTCTCTGCAACCCCTCAGATTTGGTTAGTGTCCCAGGTTTAGACTCTAACCCACTTTATTTGCCCTTTCTCACAATTTTTCATCCTTCAGCAGCTTCTCCACTGTGTCTTCCTCACTAGATCATAAGCTCCTTGAGAGTGGACCCCAAGTCCCTTCTTATCCAAGGAGCTACCATGCTGTCCCCTGGACAGATGGATGCCAGACCATTGAGAAATACCTGCGAAGTGAATACAGATCTCAAAGCATTTCAAGATAATTCTCTGAGCCAACTGAGTGGTGCCATCAGAAACGTGAGGACTGAATGGGCTCTTCCTGCATTCTCTCTTTCAAACCCAGCTGGGAAAATGGAGTTTTGAAGAGCAGGCCCTCGAGGTGGGGATCCTTGGTGAGGAATCTCAGCCAGGAGCCAGGCCAGTTTGCTCAATGTGACATAGCAACATTTTCATGAAGTGATCATCTACTGGAATTCCTCAGTTTCAAGGTCATCATTAACTTTAAACTGTTATGCAGTATGAATAATTAGACTGTGGGAAAAAATTAGCACTGAGAGTAGTTGCTACTTTTGTCATCAAAATCCTGAAATCCTGACTAATCTCAGCTGGACTGTCTAGACAGTAAGATTTTTGTAACATTGAAGTATAACCTATAGCCACTTCAGCAAAGTCACCTCATTATAAGCAAAGGACTGGAGCACTTTCAAGGAAAGACCCTAGAGATTCTGAGGAATTAAGAACCCCTAAAATGATGATGTGGGAAAAATTGCCTTGAATTAGATTATTAAATATTAAAATGATATTTCATGTAATCAAATCTAACCTCTGTATCTAGATATGTTTTGCCTTCTTGGTGTGTGTGGTCAATCCTCTTCAGATCATTAAAGTCCCTCATTAGATACCATTTGAGTGCCTAGGATATACTCACTTAGGGGTCAGTAATCTAAGAGAAAGAAGAGTTTCTACCCACAAAGATCTTATTATCTACTCAGAGGGACAGATGAAATAGGTGAAACAAAGAGTTAGAAGAATGAAAATATAATTATAACATTAAATTCCAAATGATACATTCAGCCCCTGCAGCGAGTCACATTGTAAAATTCTAGCTCAAACTCCAAAGTGCCAGTTCCATGTTTTTTGATCCTCTGGCATTTACTGTTTGGTCAGGGGTTCTATGCTTCCCATTATTTGGTACTATCTTCTCCAATTTAATAAACTTGAATGTCAAAGGGTTTTCACTCTACTAATTATAGCAAACAGTGATTTTTAAAGCTGCCTTACCTAGAAACTTGGTGAAGAATCTGCCTGCAGTGCATGAAATCTTACTGCATTGGGAAGATCCCCTGGAGTAGGAAATGGCTACCCACTCTAGTATTTTTGCCTTGAGAATTCCATGGACAGAGGAGACTGTCAGGCTACAGTCCATGGGGTCGCAAAGAGTTGTTGACTAATGCTTTCACATACACTTTCACTTTCACATGTAGAAACTCAGCATTCTTAGTATTCTGTGTTTTTCGCAGATTATCAAACACTGTTAGTTTGCATGATACCATTTCATATGGATTCTCTGCCAAAAGACTATAATCTTAGTGCTTGTATTTCAATGACTTTATATATAAACAGTCAACTTGACCTCTATTATATGAGATATTTAGATTTACTTTACCTAAAATTAAATTGCAGTTCCTCTGTCCATGGAATTCTCCTGGGATGAATACTGATGTGCATAGCCATTCCCTTCTCCAGGAGATCTACCCAACCCAGGGATTGAACCCGCATCTCCTGAATTGTAGGCAAATTATTTGCCATCTGAGTCACAAGATAAGCCCTACTTTACTGATAGTGCTATTTTAATGATACATTTCTGAAGTATTCACTTATTTGCAGAAGTCTATCCACATGACTAATCACTGGGACAGGGATTGGTACATGGTTTAAAGGGAATCATGGGATGGTTCAGGATCTACTGAAATAATTTTTTTTTTTTGACTCGGTGTGAACCCGGGAAGATGCAGATCTTCCATTTTCTGTTAGCAGCAATCCTGCCACCAAACATGGCCCCAAATCTAAGAAACCTCAAAGAAGAACAGAGCTGATTCTGTCAAGCACCTGTATCAACCACTACCTGAAGCCACTCTACACCTGACTTTGCATGTAAGTGAGACTAAAATTCTTTTTTATGTTCAAGTCTGTGAGTTAGGTTGGATTTCACTTGCAAACCAAAGAGACCATTCCCTCATAGGGAATAAGGAAGAAAAGAGACTGTAGATAAGACAAGTATAAGTCACTGTGTATTTATTTGATAGTCAACACACCTCCTTTTTCAGAGAGAAAAGACACAGTCTCAATTATCCCATTTTAATAAATCCCATGCTTCTAGAATTACATCCTGAATTTGTATGTCCAGTGATCAAGATTTGGTACCATCACACAAAATGATTAAAATTTTTCCATGAGATTATAAGGCTTTGCCTTTGTCCATAGAATAGCTTTCCTTCTGAAATTCAAAAGAAAAGTAGGAAAAGGGAAGTTTTCTGTTGGTGGGAGAGGCAGATAATTTAGAATTCCTGAGGAAAAAAGGTGTAGAGTCAACCACACCACTAATTCATATTTCCCTGGCTGTGAACACTTATTCTTTCAACATGTCCAAATGTTATAGAAGGAAATTACACATTTAAAAAAATTAATCTCAATGCTCTGTGCAGAGCAAGTTGGCTAATGCTAACCACCAGAGTTATCTTAATGCCTCATTGTCCAGTAAAACACGGAACTAGAAAGGAAAGGCAGCCTTCCCCAGTGGCATGTGGGAAAGAGAAAAATCTAGGCATGGATGAGGAGACAAAAACTGTCTCACACTATATGCATAGTCAGGGCTGTTTCAAAATGGTTTGAAATCAAAACAGCTCACGATTCTCCCCCAGTAGGAATGGGAAGAGGTTTAGTGGATTATTATCTCAAATTAGCAAAGCATAAGGCCAACGAACATGGGTCTTCCAGTCTTGGCACACTGAGAGTCAGTTCTGAAGGCAAAGCAACTGCAACAGGAGATCACTCTCTTAAGTTGCAATGACCCAGGTGTGGGAAGGAGCCGGCTCACTGGGATCAGTCGCCCCAAGGTGGTGGTATCAATCCTCCACCCACAACACCCTAGAATGGCATAATGAAATGACTGTGCTCCCTAGAGGACTCCCCTTTTTAAAAAATAAACAATCAAAGGTTTCCCTAACATCACCCACATTCAACAGTGAAAGAAGGCAGTGGGTCCCAGGTGGGGAGAGTGGGAAAGGAAGTGGATCTCAGGCAAACACACTTGGAGACAAGGTGATGGAGAGTGTGTGGGCCTCTGAGGATGGAAAAGAGAGAGGCAGGCTGAGTGTCAGTGATTGTGACACTTGCAGACATCATTCTCTGGACATCACTCCACGGACACAAGGCTCACAAGTCTCTCTCTTCGGCTCTCTGGTACTTCAGACAAGCATTCTCCAAGTCTCTCAGGAAGCCAGGAATTTCACTCTGCAAAGGAAAGAAAACTGTCACTTCTATGTCCTCACAGTGCTCACTCTTGATTCTTCAGGAAGTGGCAAGAATAACGAAGATGGCTTTTGGAATAATAAATGTGACAATAAGGCCCCCAAGTAGATTTCCATAGAATGTGGCCACAGATGATGACACAAGTTAAGACTCAAGGCACTGGTAAGGCAAGGTAGCCACTGTTGTAAAACCGTGTGTATTTTACTTTTGCTGATAGAAAGCTAAGATATTTCTGAGATATCATATTTTGAAAGAAAAAGGAAGATAGGAGATGGGATTTGCTTGGGCTGTGGGACTCTTCCAAAAAAGTGGGAGAAGGGACTTTCTTTACAGAATTAGAAAATGGTAAGGATGGGGGTGGGCAGGGGGATGAAGCAGGATATATGATCCTTCAGTTAGCATTTATCATTCCAATTTCCCCAAATGTTGTCTTATTTAATCCTTTTCTATAGAGTGGGGATATCCGTCTCTATTTTTTGAAGGGGAGAAACTGATGGCTTGCCTAGATTACACAGTCAGAAACAAGGTCAGGATTCAAAATATATTGTGCTTGATTCAAAGCCTATGTGCTTTTTCATTCCCCCAGGGAACTGGTGATCCCTCCAGTCAGTAAGTAGTTCCTTACAAAGCAAACTGAATGGCAGGCATAATTTCAGGTCCTAAGCAGTCTCTAGTGATTCGGGTCAACTAAGGCTCCCGCTCCTCAACAGAAAAAGAAACCAAGAACAAAACTGGAAGTTTTCCCAGGCTTGGACATGCATCACTGCCTCCCAAGTCAGCTTGGCCTAACTCCTCCATAAGCAAATATAGGGCCCGTAGGCACCATTGTTCCTACAAGGAGCAGGCTATTGTCTGGAGGTTCCAGAGAGTGATCCTGGTGAACTCTTGGTGGGCAAGCAGGGAGGGCTAGCATTCTAGGTAAAGACTCTATATTTTTTGTCCCGGCTGCTGTCCTGGATGTTGTAACTCCAGTCCTAACCAGAGTCAGTCAAACAAGCTGCGTGAGGCCCGAGATAGCACATCTCTTCAGACTGACGGCACCATAGGCCAAGTTAACATCTGCCAAACACACCTCCCCTGCTGCCTCCTGGGATCTTACCTTGGTGAAATTGTTAAGGATCCAGAACGGAATTTGGCCACCTGGGTTATTGAAGTAATACATGAAAACTAGAGAGGGAAAGAAAGCAGAATTTACAGGATGGAAAAATAGAGCCAAACCCCTGGAAATATCCAGGCTTATATTCAGTCCAGAAATTAAAGAGGGAAGTAGCACTGAATTCAAGTGAACTCTTGACTCTGCTTTATCTTATGGGAGACTTACGTATATACATTTAGCAAAACAGCCCAGGCACATTCTGCTGCTTTTTATTAAAGACATGACTAGTGCTATTAATTGATACTTATTATCTATATCTAAATGGGATATATCTCCCATTTAATATTTCTCATTAACTATCGCAATTGTAAAAAGTTGATAAAATTGAACACCAGTTTATAAATGATAAAATGAGTAAAGTGACATGTAAAAGTGGCAGATTTAACACACATCAAAACTAAGTTCAGAATTTACTGCTGCCTCAAGGTCACATCCATTTCAGTCCAGCAGATGGCTGCATTGACCCCTCCCAGCCTCTTTCCTGAGGCTGGAACTCAATGCAGACAGGTTCTGAGTCCCTGGGATTTTGCTGAGGAGGAGCTGCCTCCCCAGAGGTGGTCCCACCAGCTCTCCTGCACACCCCTGTCCAGCTTATGCATGTACAGCACCTTCCTGAAGTGAGTTTCTAAACCTTCTGGTTCACTGGGATGTTTTGATTTCATCTGGACAATGGAGTCAGTCAAGAATGAACTGATCAGATTTAAACACCCACCTTGCATTGTAGCTAAGCTTCTGGGGTGAACTGAGTCTCATTTGATTCTTTTGCACCCATGCTCAGTCTCTGACCTCAGGGAAAAAGCATCCTGCATTTGATAGGCCTGCAATCAGTATGGCCTTCACATGGGTGGCCCAGGCATGTGCACCAACATATGCCCAGTATTTACCTTCACTCCTCCAAGAGTCATAGCTCTGGATTGCCAGGCTCTGCTTGTACTGCTTCACCCGGATCATACTCGACTTTTCTGAAAACCATGGCGTGGAGATGCTCTGGGCCAGGATCACGTGGACCTTCTGCCCTTCAAAGTTCAGGTCTCGCCGCTGCCGCACATAGACACACTACACCACGAGTCAAGGCACAACATCAAGTCCAGCATCTCATACTAGTCAGAAGCAAAGGGATATGATTCTGTTCCTCCACTTGGTGTTTGCTCCCTTATACTGTTAGTTCACTTCCTGGCCTACCTACCCTGCAAAACCATGGCTCCTCCCACCTGGTGTTCTCAACTGAGAGCACTCATGGAGGGAAGCATCACTACAAACAAAGCTAGTGGAGGTGATGGAACTCCAGTGGAGCTATTTCAAATCCTGAAAGATGATGCTGTGAAAGTGCTGCACTCAATATGCCAGCACATTTGGGAAACTCAGCAGTGGCCACAGGACTGGAAAAAGTCAGTTTTCATTCCAATCCCAAAGAAAGGCAATGGCAAAGAATGCTCAAACTACCACACAATTGCACTCATCTCACATGCTAATAAAGTAAGGCTTAAAATTCTCCAAGCCAGGTTTTAGCAGTATATGAACCATGAACTTCCAGATGTTCAAGCTGGTTTTAGAAAAGGCAAAGGAACCAGAGATCAAATTGCCAACATCTGCTGG
>SJYW01021954.1:119050-145985 GCA_006410735.1 Raphicerus campestris | reverse complement strand
CCATAAGGGTGGTGTCATCTGCATATCTGAGGTTATTGATATTTCTCTTGGCAACCTTGATTCCAGCTTGTGTCTCTTCCAGCCCAGCATTTCTCATGATGTACTCTGCATAGGAGTTAAATAAGCAGGGTGACAATATACAGCCTTGACGTACTCCTTTTCCTATTTGGAACCAGTCTGTTGTTCCATGTCCAGTTCTAACTGTTGCTTCCTGACCTGCATATAGGTTTCTCAAGAGGCAGGTCAGGTGGTCTGGTATTCTTATCTCTTTCAGAATTGTCCACAGTTTATTGTGATCCACACTGTCAAAGGCTTTGGCATAGTCAAGCAGAAATAGATGTTTTTCTGGAACTCTCTTGTTTTTTCCATGATCCAGCAGATGTTGGCAATTTGATCTCTGATTCCTCTGCCTTTTCTAAAACCAGCTTGAACATCAGGGAGTTCACGGTTCATGCAATAGTAAGGTTAAAGATCACTGATCACAGGTCACTGTAACAAATATGATAATACTGTATGTGTATGTGCTTAGTTGCTCAATTGTGTTTGATTCTTTGTGACCCTTTGGACTGTAGCCCACCAGGCTCCTCTGTCCATGAGATTTTTCAGGCAAGAGTACTCGAGCAGGTAGGCATTCCCTTCTCCAGGGGATCCTTGACCTGGCCATCAAACCTACATGTCTCCTGTGTCTCTTGCACTGCAGGTGGATTCTTTACCCACTGAGCCATCAGGGAAGCCCTAATACCAGGCTCCTCTGTCCATGGGATTTTATAGGCAAGAATACTGGAGTGGGTTGCCTTTCCCTTCTCCACGGGATCTTCTTGACCCAAGGATCGCAGCCAAGTCTTCTGCATCTCCTGCATTGGCAGCTGTATTATTTACCAGTAGCGCCACCTAGAAAGTGAATATGTTTGAAATGTTTGAAGTATTGCAGGAATCACCAAAATATGCCAGAGACACGAAGTGAGCAAATGCTTTTGGAAAAATGGTGCCAATGGACTTGCTTGATGGAGGTTGGCCACATACCCTCAATTTGCAGAAAATTCAATATATGAGAAGTGCAGTAAAGCAAAGTACAATTAAATGAGGTGTTCCTGTATTTAAATTGCAACCTCTCTTCCAATAGTTCATCTGATCCTCTTTTCCCTATCCTATTAAAAAATATACTTTATAATTTATTTTTATCTATGTTTTATCTCTCTACTATAATATAAGCTCTATGAGGGCAAGAATTCTTTATTTAAATCTGTTTCTATGAATCCTGTATCCCAAGTACTTAGGACAAATCCTGAAGCACAACAGGTGCTTAAGAAATATTTGTAAATTTAATTAATAATTAAATCGAATCTGCTGTTTTTTGAATCTGTTGATCATCTAAATGGAGTCGTGCTTAGTCTCAGTTCATTGTAAAATGTTGGCATGCTTTTGCTACAGATGGTTTTGTTTTGTTATCACTGTGTGGGTTGGGAGAAAATGTAATTATATGGCAGCCAGTAACCAGCTGCTCTCCACCCCCAAGGAAATGAACAACACTGTGGGCTCCTTAGACAGTTAAAGTTATACGTGGTCTTCCATATCTTGATACCTAACATAAGCTTATTTTATTTTTTAATGGAAATCTTGAAAATATAATGTCATATTTAAGTAAAAGCAGATTTAATTGAAGGATTAAAAAATAATGCATTCATTTTTATAAAAATATAAAAAATTAAAATTTGCCATACTGCAGCTAAATGGCATAGTATCCAAATGAGACGTAGATCCAACTAAAACTGAATCAAGACCTCAGATTGGAGAGGATGGTTGGTAAGTGATTGGAGGTGTCATTATAGAAACCAAGTCTCATTAAAATGTTACAGTTGCTAGTGGAAGGTCACTTGAACAACTAATCTTGGACAAGGAAGGGAAATTATAAGCAAATCTGATCTTTCACATATGTATTATATATATTATTTGACATATGCTTTTCATATGTTTTTCATATTATCCTCAAAATGAACCTGTAACTTGTCACCTTCATTTTATAAACAGAAAAACTGAGAATAAAAAGTTAAGTTAACTTGTGCTCACATAACAAGAAGAAAAGTGTCAGACTCAAAATCTGGCTAAGGTTAATCTAAATCTTCTACTCTTTTCACTATATCACCCCAACACAGGAAACTGAATCTGAAACTGGAGAAAACAAGCCATTTTTTTCTAGGTGAAGATAGTGGATTGTATATATACAATAGCCATCACTTGCTTGTCAAACACCAAACCTCTTTAAAACAACAGTAACTATGTTCTTAAAGGCATAAACACACAAAGACAAGAGAACAGGAGAGGAATGAACAACAAACTTTGAGAAGTTGGTAAGTAGATGGAAAAGTAGGAATTAACTAAGCGGACCTGGGATAACTGAATTTCAAGTCAGCAATAAAGTTGAGTAACAGATGGATTTGCACCATTGTGTCTCTGAGGCTCAAGAATTAGAGCTAATTCCCATATGTAAGGTCAAGGAAAGTAGTCTGATTCTGAAGCTCCCAGTTCAGTTGCCAGATTGATATCCCAACACCATAGACCTGTATGATGACTTGCTCTTCTCACATTCTGGAAGACTGAAGATGTATTCTCTGGAGAGGGTAACGTAGAAAGTCACTGGAGGATCCCAAGCACAACTGAGGACAGGTGAGTTAGCACCCTGAAAGTGGGAGGAAGGAGTTAAAGTTTGCACACCCAAGGCTGAAATCGTGGACTGTCTTTCCCTACATACCTCACAGAAAGCTGGCAGCCAGCCCCATACCTTTTTGTAAAAGAGGAATTTGGGCAATCATTCTTTGGAATCTGAGCAGGTCATGGCTCTCCAAGAGGAAAGCTCTTATGACATTAACATCAGGGATTCTTCACTGAAATAATTTGTCTTAACACTTGGAACTGAAGCCCGTGGCAAACCAGTCCCACCTTAGTGGTCAGAATTTCTAACCAACATTTTTAAAAAGTTAATTTAAATTGTGGTTAAAAAAACGGGTAACATAAAATTTGCCGCCTTAGTCATGTTTAACTATACAGCTTAGTAGCATTAAATACATTCACATTGGTGTACAGTAGACCTCCAGAACTTTTTCATCTTGCAAAACTAAAACTCTGTACCCATTGAACAACTCCCCATTTCCTTCTCCTCCTAGCCCCTAGCAGCCATCATTTTTCTGTTTCTGGGTTTGACTGCTTTAGATACCTCATTATCAGTGGAAGCATACAGTTCTCATCTTTTTGTGACTGGTTTAATTCACTTACTATAGTGTCCTCAAGCTGAATCCATATTGTAGCGTGTGACAGGATTTCCTTTTTTAAAAACGTCTGAAAAATATTCCAGTTTTTCTAATCAACTTTGGACTCTCCAGTCTTAAATATGTGCAGACATGTACAATTACCAGGCATCAGAAGAAGCCCCCTTTCATGGAAGACAGACACAAACAAACATGAGACACCAGACTATTCAGGGATAACTTCTCAAAACATATCAATTAAAATATTGGAGAATAGAAATATCATACAGGAAGCAAAAATAGGATAATTAAATTTTTAAAAAGAACAGTAAAAACAAGAAACAAAACAAAAAGTTCTTGGAAAAACTCAAAGAATGGTTGAATATAAAGTTGGGGAAATGTCTCAGAAAGTGGAGAAAAAAGAAAATAGAGCTAAAACAAGAAAAATAAGGTAAAATAAGGGTAACAGATAAGAAAATCCAAAATCTAAAATAATAGGTGTCCTTAGGTAGAGAGAACAGAGAAAATGAAGGGGAAGAAATCAACAGAATAATATGCAACCTAGAATGGAAAGGGATGAATTTTTTGTTTGAAGGCTCCATTGTAATTCCCACAGAATAGCACAACATCATGAAATCTCAGGAACCCAGGGACAATAAGAGCACTCTACAAATGTTAGAGATAAAAAAAAATTTAGGAATTGGAATGACATCAGTATTAAAGTAGCAATGCTGGAAGCTAGAAGATAAGGGAGATTTGTGCTCAATGGAAAAATCATCTCCAAAGTAAAATTCTCTACCCAGCTAATTTATTAATCAAGGTATTTAATGAATATTAATTTTGTGGGTGCTGAAGCTGTACTTTATCATTTCACTTGCGGGAGCTGTTGGAGAAATAAATAAAAAAGGAAGACAGGTCACTGCTCTGTACTTTATTATTGTTGTTTTTAAATGTTTAAATTTAGGATAGTTTTAGATTTACGGAAAATTGTGGAGATAGTAGAGTTACCATTTCTCCACATCAAGTTTGCCCTATTATTAACACCCTGCATTAATTAGTATTGTACATTTGTCACAATTGATGCACTCATATTGATATATTATTGTTATCATCTAAAGTCCATACTTTATTCTCATCTCCTTAGTTTTTGCCTAATGTCCTTTTCCTACCCTGGGGTCCCATCCAGGATACCACATAACTTTTAGACATAACATCTCAGGCTCATGTGGCCAGGAAAACTTTACGAACTTTCTTATTTTTTTTATAACCTTGACAGTTTTGAGGAGTACTGACAGGTATTTTATAGAGTGGTCGTCAGTTGGGATTTGTCTGATATTTTTATAATGTTTAGACTGTGGTTTTAGGTTTTTTGGATGAAGACCATGAAGATAAAGTATCATTCTCATCATATCAAGGATGCATGCTATCAATTTGGCCTCACTGTTAATGTTGACCTTGATCACCTAACTGAAGTACTGTTTATCAGTCAGATTTCTCCACTGTAAAGTTACTCTTTCCCCCTTTTATTACTATACTTGTTGCAAAGTCACGATGTGCAGCCCACACTTCTAGGGTGAGAGTTATGCTGCACCTCCCTATGGATGGCGTATCTACATAAATTATTCGGAATTCTTCTCTATAGTAGATTTGTCTTTTTTCCTTTATTTATTTTTTCAATAATTTTGTTCAATAATTTATATCAGTATTGACTCATGTGTAGTAATTTTATACTTTNGGTTTCTCCACTGTAAAGTTACTCTTTCCCCCTTTTATTACTATACTTGTTGCAAAGTCACTATGTGCAGCCCACACTTCTAGGGTGAGAGTTATGCTGCACCTCCCTATGGATGGCGTATCTACATAAATTATTCGAAATTCTTCTCTGTAGTAGATTTGTCTTTTTTCCTTTATTTATTTTTCAATAATTTTGTTCAATAATTTATATCAGTATTGACTCATGTGTAGTAATTTTATACTTTGGGTCACAATCCAGTATTGCTAATGTTTACCTTGTGTGTGTGTATATATGTATCTATATATATATTTGTAATACTTATTTCAGAGGTGCTTTGTCACAAAGACATAGAATAGTCTAGTAGTCTTTCTTCTAGCCTTATACCCTTTGGTTTAGATCCAAAGCAGGTAAAACTGATGCACTGAAGAAATGTTCTTCTACTATACACAAGTCACAGACTTTAATGAAAATAAGTGTAGTCAGCATCCTCTGTTAGCAAAGAAGACCACTCTGTGGAAGGCACAGTGCCTGTGGAGCTTATTTTCTGTTCACTTACTGTAATGCCATTTCCCTCAAATTAAGTCTGTTGAGATGAATTTGTGGTGCAGTTGACCTGAGCTCCTATGGAACTTGAGGCACTAAAATGCTTCTTACTGTACTGATTATCATCTGACTCACATTCCTGTCAAGCAGTATATGTAAGAAAGTATATTTTATTTAATTTTTAGATAACAGAGAATTTATTTAGAATTTTTATAGCAGAGAATTCTATTTAGAGAAGTTAGAGCTTCTTCAGCAGGCTTATAAAGAGATAACAATCCTGAAAAGGTTTAGATACTAGATTTTGAGAATTAAAAATATACATTTGTTGTTTGAATTTTCTAACTAGTTTCTCTATCTGTGCTCCTCATGACCAACTGTACACCTTCAGTCAGATGAATTACTGTATTCTCAGAACAAGGACTCATGAGAAGTCATTAACAGTGTAGAAAAATATTAGTGATAGAAGTACTTGTCTTATCATAACTATTAAGTTTCATAATTAAGTATAAGATTTTCTATAGGTTGCTGGTAGAAGTCTTTTATCAAATTCAGGTCATTTCCTTCTATTCCTTGCTTAATGAGATTTTTTTTTAAAAATTGAGAACTAATGGTAAATTTGTCAAATACTTTTAAAGAAACTTCTATATTTTTTTCTCCTTTAATTTCTTAATGTAGTGATGATATGTATCATTAGATTTTCTAATGCTGACCATTCTTCTGTTCCTGGGAAGAATGCTGCTTGGTTTATTTGGCATAGAAATTACCTGTTCTTTGAGGAATTGGTAATACTTTCTTATAAAAATAACTTGGTACCTTTACTATGAGGGCAGAGTTTTTAGTACTTAAAATTTTTTCTTTTATGTTTATGAATCCATATAAATTTAAGAAGTCTTCTTGAGTCAGTGTAGTTACTTTGTATTTTATAATCACCCATTTTATCTGATTTCCCAGTTCATAGATATGAATTTATATCATATTATCTTGAAATTAAAAATATATTTAATATACATTTTGTATTATATCTCTTGATGCTATATTAATGTTGTTATTTGTGTTTTCTTTAACCATTTTGGTGGATCTACTCCCATAATGGGTCTTGTATTTACTTGGTTGATTTATTCTTTNCCCATTTTATCTGATTTCCCAGTTCATAGATATGAATTTATATCATATTATCTTGAAATTAAAAATATATTTAATATACATTTTGTATTATATCTCTTGATGCTATATTAATGTTGTTATTTGTGTTTTCTTTAACCATTTTGGGGGATCTATTCCCTTAATAGGTCTTATATTTACTTGGTTGATTTATTCTTTTCTATTATTATTATTTATTTTTCTGCCACATGATGCCACATATGGGGTCTTAGTTCCCTGACCAAGGACTGAATCTGCACCCCCTGCATTGGAAGCGTGGCGTCTTAATCACTGGACCACCAGAGAAATCTTCTCTATTATTTTTTATAAACAAAGTAATACTAAATAATCATTTAAAAAGTTAATTCGTTTTGGACAGAATTTTCACCAGAAATATATTGTGATGAAAAAAGAAGTCCAAACAAGTCCTGCTTCTTTCCCTTCCCACAAAAAATAGCAGTTTTGGGTTGCTTTAATTCTTCTATTCTCTTTTTTCAGTAGGAGAGAAACTTTATCGTGATATTCACAGATGTGTTAGGCTCCATCCCATAAGAATGCTAATGGTGTTGTCTTAACAAACTAACTTGGATGGGACAGGAATAACCCCATGTAGGAAGGATGCCTGCTGTTTTAGTTGTTACTGTAGATCTCCTCTCCATAATGCATACGGTTATGAGTTGATAAGGAGACTGTATAATGAACAGGGGAGCAGCCTGGGTAAACCAAGTTATATAGCGAAATAGGCAAATAGTTTTGCATAAAAATTACGCATCCATTTTGAGCTTGCATCTAAAATGCATAGAAGACTGGCTTTTAGTAATATTTGAAAACAGCTGTACCAGTTCTGTTCTGCCCCTGGGGTCCTTTTATGACTATCCCTGCAGGAAAACTTCAATAATAAGGGAGAAAATGAAAATATTTGCATTTTGAATTAAGTTTTGCCATCATTTTGTCTGTCTCGCTTCTTTATCCTTACTCATATGCATTTTTTTTTCTTTTTTTGCAAACATCAAAGCCAGAATTGATTAGAACAAGAATTCTGTGGTCATACAACACATACTAAATCAACACTCTTGTCTGGGAGTTGGACATTTATCTTTCCAAGCCAGGCAAACACCTAATTGTCTCCACATTGTGAGAAGTGTAAAGGCCGTCATGACAATGGGGCAGAAAGTTTACCCAATTCAATTTATTTAACACCTCATAACACTCTGGAGTTTTCTTCACTGCCCAGGCTTGTAAAATTTATTATGAATTATTAATCCCTACCCCTGCTTTCCTTGGAGTTTTAAAGTGAATGTAAAACAACAACAAACAGGGTGTATAAAACCATTTCCACGGCAGCAGCACATGTGGCCTCGCACATGCTATGACTACAGCTTGAAAAATTTGTTACCAATGTGTTAGACTTTTCAGACTTTCTTACACAAAGTTTGTCTTTCTCTCACATGAAAGATGTAGACAATAAGTCCATATATATATATATATAGTTTTTTTTAAGAATCTTTTCCATTACAGGTTATTAACGACTTTGAATATTGTTCCCTGTGCTCTATAGTAAATCCCTGTTGTTTATCTATTTTGTTGTGTATCTGTTAATCCCATACTCCTAATTTGTACCTCCCCCACCCATTCTTCTTTGGTAACCATAAATTTGTTTTCTATGTCTGTGAGTCCGTTTCTATTTGTAAATAGTTCATTTGTATTATTTTTTAGCTTCCACGTATATGTGATATCATATAATATTTGTCTTTTTCTTACTTCATGTAGTATGATGATCTCTAGGTTCATTCATGTTGCTGCACATTATTTTGTTTCTTAGCTGAGGTCTTGTTCCACATTTTAATTTTGTTACTTATTAGCAAGCACCTTGGCTTTCACTTTTTTTTTTTAGATTCCAAGGAATATCCAATAGAATGACTGGTAAGAATTTACCAGTATTAAAAACAACTGAATGATTAGTAAGAAATGATAGTAAGAATTGATTGAGCTTTTACTTTCTTGATCGATTAACAAAGACCATCACGACTTGTTAAGATTTTTCCATCCTTGCCTCCTGTGTTTCTCTGGGTTATTGGGTTTTCCAATCTTATTTCAAAGCCTCTGAAATGACTTTGAGATACACACAGGAGGCCTCCCTGCCTGATCCTGGGAGGTCTGGACTGACCACTAATTCTGTGGCCCAGATTGCCCAGCAGCCTGTACGACCAAGTTTGTTGATGTTCTCACTGTGTTTTCAAAGTCACTGGTTCTCTTCCTGAGCTTCTGATCTACTTCTTTTGGGGTATAGTTATTGTATCTAATGCTTATTGCTGACACTCAGGAGATATTCAATCTCATACAAATTAATTACAAATAAAACATTTAGAAGAAGACAGGACAAGAGGGAGCAATGATTTGCTGTTGGAGAAAAAACTTCATTAAAAGCTTCCTCTCTGATGGCAGGGCTCTTTTCCACTGGAATTTCTTTACTTGCCTTCTTAGGTTGGAGATGATTCTGTACTCACTCTCCCATCCCCTTCAAAGATGCTGAAGGCAGAGTCCCAGACTGCTGGGAAGATAGTGGGGAAGACAAATGCTTGAGCAAATAAATTACCATACAGCCTTGTATAAACAACAGTAGGCAAACTTGTGATCACTTCTGGAGAGTGCGACAAGCTCTATTAGGGTGGGAGTAGTGAGTGAGGTGTGATGTCAGGGCAGATCTTGATCTGGGTTTTGAGAGACTAATACGTCTGTTACGAAATGTGGCCATAAAGGGAACTTGAAAGACTTCTATGAGTTAAAAAAAAAATCCCATAATTGAAGTGTTGGGTGATAGAAGGTACTGTTAAAAATGGATATGTGTGACTAGTTTTTTCACAGAAGGTATGAAACTATGGGTGATTTCTTTATATACCATGCATTTGTATAGAGACTGATCCAAATGGTATTTGAGTGATTTTTTTTTTGTCGTAATAATTGCAATATAGTTTAATAAGACACTATATACAATTCATATAATTAAAAATACATACATAATTACACAAAATATACATTTTTATGATCCACAATTAGATTCTCCTTCTCCTAGTCATCTGTTTATTTTTTAAAACTACAGTTTAGATCTTCATAGAAGCACTATATTTTACATGATTAGATCTCCTTGGAAGTATCATATTTTGCAACAAGGAAAGGTCTTTGAGTTGCCCCAAATCCATAAACCTATGTCTAGAGATTTTAACTTCCTTAGTGAAGCACAGAACACACATGCTTAAGTAATTAAGGATACTTATGGGGTTAAAACATATTTAAAGTCCCCAAGCAAATGTGTAAGCACTTTTCCAGAGGACTTCTTGCTTAAGGAAGGTTATGCCAATGGTCAACATGGCAGTGATTTGCACCACTGAACTGAGCACCTGATGACTAGCTTTCCTCAACACGTAAGTTTGNAGGGAAAGTAGAAAAAGACTGCTTTATTGCTTTGCCAGGCAGAGAGGGCAACATTGGGCTAATGCCCTCAAAACTATGAGTCTCACCCTGGAGCGGATAGTAAGGAGTTATATAGGAATGGTCCAAAAGAGGGTGTGGCCATCTTGTGGACATTCTTCTGATTGACTGGTGGTGAGGTAATCGGGAGTCAGCATCATCAACCTTGTGGTTCCAACTGGTCTGGGGTCTACATGCTTGTAGGCAGCAGACAGTTAACTTCTCCTACCTACTGGGGGTTTCAGCCTCTTCAAAACAGCTCAAAAATACTGTTATGTATGTCCCTTAAGGGGGATCCAGGACCTTGCCTTAAGGCTGCGTTATTGCTTCTTGATGGCTCTTCCCTTGTTTCTGCATCTCCTCTTTTCCCTGATTCAGTTCAGTCAGTTTAGTCACTCAGTCAGTTTAGTCACTCAGTCATGTCCGACTCTTTGCGACCCCATGAATCGCAGCATGTAGGCCTCCCTGTCCATCACCAACTCCCGGAGTTCACTCAAACTCATGTCCATTGAGTCGGTCATGCCATTCAGCCATCTCATTCTCTGTTGTCCCCTTCTCCTCCTGCCCTCAATCCCTCCAGAGTCATTGTCTTTTCCAATGAGTCAACTGTTCGCATGAGGTGGCCAATGCTGTACTGGAATTTCAGCCTCAGCATCAGTCCTTCCAATGAACACCCAGGGCTGATCTCCTTCAGAAAGGACTGATTGGATCTCCTTGCAGTCCAAGGGACTCTCTCAAGAGTCTTCTCCAACACCACAGTTCAAAAGCATCAGTTCTTTGGTGCTCAGCTTTCTTCACAGTCCAACTCTCACATCCATACATGACCGTTGGAAAAAGGCTATGGTTTTTCCCTGATTATCAACTGCTTAAACCTGCTTGTTGAAACTCAGGGAAAGTCGTGAAGGCTGAATGAAGCATATTTACTGTAATCATGAAATGGGGGACACAGAAAGGCTTTTGTGTCCAGGAGCCCCATAGGGTCCTGCTCAGTACTGAAAGTAGCCCAATTTGATTGACTAACGCTAAATTCTGGATATTCTTTCTTTGTTTGGCAAGTTTAGAAATTTCCAAAAACTGTCTAGAAAAATAGAATTGTATAAAATTAAGAGGAAATGTCCCCAAACTTTCCCTCCACGACTTATTGCCAATTTGTGGCCAGTTTTGTCTCTGAGATATTTTCAAAGCTTTTATATTTTCCATATCTCACATGTTTATGTACATATCATTTTATTATTTTCTATGTTTTAACTCTCATAAAAATGCATATCATTTAGTAGTTATATTTTCCCATCTTTTACCTTGTACCTTTTGTTGTTGTTGCTTAGTCACCAATATCATGTCTGACTCTTTGCAACCCTATGGACTGTAGTCCACCAGGCTCCTGTGTTCATGGAATTCTTCAGGCAAGAATACTGGAGTGAGTTGCCATTTCCTTCTCCAGGGAATCTTCCCGACTCAGAGATCAGACCTGTGTCTCCAGCTTGGCAGGAGACATTCTTTACCACTCAGCCACATGGGAAACCTTTGTATCTTTTAACAGTTGCTTAATATTCTTTTTATGAGATATATACTCATAAGACAGCCTTGTCCCATTGATAAACACTCAGGTTGTTATTGAGATTTTGCCAGTAAAAATTTAGGATGAATTTAAAAAATGCAGCATGTGGGTGTATGCAGCCAAGTCTGTGTATGTTTAGACATAGAAGTGATAAATCAGGGAAAGCTCCTTTTGAAGATGTTATAGGTATTGCCAGTTGTCTCTTATATTGTTCCAATTTTTAATTCCATCAACAGTGTTGGAGAAAAAGGTAGCAAAAAGTCTCAGACAAGACAAGGGGGCTGGAAAACTGACAGAAAAACTTTTGAAGTTCTTTTGTTTCAGACCCATGGAATCTCAGAGCAGCCTTGGGACTCAAGTCTGTCAAAAGCAACAACCTATAATAGCCATGGTGCCATCTCTGGAAGTATTTTTCTACTAGTTGGTGAGTTATCTTTGACATTAGAAGTAATACTTTTTAAAAAATTCTTTTTATAATATAAATTTATTTAATTGGAGGTTAATTACTTTACAATATTGTATTGGTTTTGCCATACATCAGCATGAACCCACCACAGATGTACACGTATTGCCCATCCTGAACCCCTCTTCCTCCTCCCTCCCCGTACCATCCCTCTGGGTCGTCTAAGTGCCCCAGCCCCAAGCATCCAGTATCATACATTGAACCTGGACTGGTGATTCGTTTCATATATGATATTATAGAAGTAATTCTTAACCTCAGTTGGGCAGAGAGTGGGTCCTTGGATCAGGAATGGCATCTCTATCAGTGAGCTGGGTCTCAGATGAACAGTTTTCCTAGGTGATTAGGAGCAAAGAGGGCTGTTTCTATGTAAGTGGTCCAGTTTCATCACAAAGACAGAGCTGAGCCAATGTAAGTTTTGGTCCATTTTTCCTATTGTTCTGGTACCAACCCCTGACTTCTCAGTTTATGCAGTTTGTAACAGTCACTCATGTTTACATTCATAATCAAGTTCTCTAAAATTGACCAAGTGAAAAATAAGAGCATCTGAGAAAATCCCCTGATCAAAACTCTAAGGAAATTTAGGTTAGGATAATTGGAAGCTAAATAAAGCAACTGAATGGAATAACAGAAGGCTCCCAGTATAATGGAAGGAGGAATGGAAAAGAGTATTTTAAGTAGGATCTGCTCTTTTGCTTTGATGAACTTCAAAGAAATATAGTTTCTATGAGTGAAATAAAAGAAGTCAATATAAGACAGTTGGTATAAGAGAAAAGGTCAGAACTGTAAAATCTTTATAACTGTGACACTGTAAAAATAAAATCAGTAATACGAAGAACAAAAATGGTAAAGTCTCTCAGAATTCAGAAGCAGAAACAAAGGGTTGAAAACAACCAGGAATCTATTTTACAGCAAGATAATGCCAACTTACCTAACTGGTTAACTGGTTCCCTGTAAGAAAAAATGAAGACTTTGGAAGAAGACAAATATTCAGAGACATAAGTAAGGCAGATAGAGGGGAGGAAAAATTCTCCCCTCTGTGTAGACCTCTGTTTACAGAGCTAAACAGTTAAGAGATACCAGGCAAAATGACTGGGGTGAAAAACCTGTGTTCAAGGAAAAAAAGCCTGATGTATCTTTACTAGAGTTTTTTACTGGAAGGACAATATATCTTATATGATTCTTGGTAGACACAGAAGTTAAAGAGAAAAAAAAAAACATTTTTGCAAGTGAATAAAATTATATTATCATCAGACATCATCCTGAATGTCGGAATAAACACCGAAAGCATGAACTGGCAAGCCAAAAAAAAAAAAACCAATAACACAAAACCAAACACCCAACAACAGTTGCGTAAAGGACAGAACTTGTCTTTGTCTGACTTGTTTCAATTAGCACACTGCCCGCAAAGTCCATACTGCCTACAAAGCACCCATGTTGCTGCAAATGGCAGGAATTGTGGAATATAAAAATTAAAATTACCAGTCTTCCAGAAAAAAGAGATCAGATTTATGGTTGCCAGAGGTGCAGATTGGATGAAGGCAATCAAAAAGCACAGACGTCTAGTTACAAGATAAAGAAGTATTGGGCATGGCATGTACACCATGATGACTATAACTAGTATATTTCAAAGTTGCTAAGGGATTCTTAGCACAAAAGACATTCTAAGAATTCTAAGAATTCTTAGCACAAAAAGACATTTTAGCTCTTTTTTGGGGGTGAACTTTATGCAGTGGTGAAGTGGTGGGTTTAACTGTATTTACTGTGTTAAGCAATAAATCAAGTTATGTGTATACCTTACACTTAACTGATGCTGTATGTCAATGACACATCAATAAAACTGAAAGAAGAAAAGGACAGGAACAGATAATTTATGAAAAAATATGTGACAGAGACAAATTCAAACCTATCAAATATGGACAATACTTCAAATACAGTGCTGACTAAAATTAGACGTTCCTATTTTCATTACCCTATTGACAATAATGAAGTCTATGGGTGTCCAGTGTTTTAAAACAGTCACACAAACATCATTCAGTGGACAGTTGTTAGTGTCACAGATTAATTTACTCCTGCAACTTAGCCCAATGCTTCCTTAGGGCCAGCCCCCTTCACTTCCACTCAGCCTGTAAATTCAGAGGAACTGACCACACCCTCAGGACCGGGCTTGGTGCAGAGGTGGGCACAGCCTATGTCAGGTCAGGTGAGACTTGATGCCAGCATTTCTGTTCACTGTCCCGAAGAGACTGACCCCTCTGCTGGGTTCAGTGTTGCAGTGGTGTGAATCAGAAGTCACGGGGTGGTCAGAGGGCATTCACCACAAGGAGACAAGAAGACACCACAAGATGGAGCAAACACCCTGGAACTGGCAAAGCTAATTGGGGGGTTCCAGTGGCATCATTTTAGCCCAGAATGAAGACACAACTCAAGTCACTTAAAAGGAAGAAAGAAAAAAAAGGAAGAAAGTGAATTTGCTCAGTTGTGTCCGACTCTTTGAGACCCCATGGACTGTAGCCTAATAAGCTCCTCCATCATTGGGATTTTCCAGGCAAAAATACTGGAGTGGGTTGCCATTTCCTTCTCTATACCTCTAAAACTCTTGAGTTATGCAAGCCAGTAAATTCTCAAATGAATTATTTCTCATAACAGAAAGGATCTTAGCCAATACATGAATACCCATAACCCAGCAAGAATCTTAGGAATGTAGACCAAGTCTAAGACTAAGAGGTGTACATGTGTGTGTTGTTTATGACAGATAGTTTTACAATAAATTAAAATTGTATTTACTACAAGGCATAACCAGTGGGTGGGTAAACTTTGGTATGTTAAAGTGACACTGTAAAGGATATAAAATAAAGGACTAATGATATAATTGCAAAGGCAGCCTTTTTATTCTTTTTTGTTTTATTTTTTATTTATTTTTTTCCTTTTTTAAATTTTATTTTTACTTTATTCTATGTTACAGTACTGTATTGGTTTTGCCATTCTTTTTTATTTTTAATTAAATAATTTAAATTTGAAGTATAGTTGATTTACAATGTTGTGTTAGTTTCTTGTGTACAGAACAATGATTCAGTTATACATACAAATACATATATTATTTTTCATATTATTTCCACTATGTTTTATTACAAGATGGTGAATGTAAATTTCCTCTGCAAAAAAATAAGGCTTTATTGTTGATCCATTCTATATGTAATAATTTNAATGTTGTGTTAGTTTCTTGTGTACAGAACAATGATTCAGTTATACATACAAATACATATATTATTTTTCATATTATTTCCACTATGTTTTATTACAAGATGGTGAATGTAAATTTCCTCTGCAAAAAAATAAGGCTTTATTGTTGATCCATTCTATATGTAATAATTTGCATCTGCGAATCCCAAACTCCCATCCCTTCTCTTCTCCACAACCTTCCCCTTTGGCAACCATCAGTCTGTTCTCTCTGTTTGTGAGTCTGTTTCTGTTTTGTAGATAAGTTCAATTGTGTCATATTTTAGAATTCACATGTAAGCGATATCGTATGATATTTGTCTCACTGTCTGACTTACTTAGTATGATAAGCTTTAGTCTTGCCCATGTTGTTGCAAATGTCATTATTTCATTCTTTTTAGTGGTTGAGTAATATTCCATTGCATATATGTATCATATCTTCTTTATCCATTCTTCTCTTGATGTGCACTGAGATTGCGTCCATGCCTTGGCTACTATAAATAGAACATAGGGGTGCATGAAATGCAGCCTTTCTAGATGTTGTTAATTAGGCCTGATCCTCCAGCTGAGGTAACTAGGTCATCTTGCCTTGTTCTAGTCAAACTGTACCTGGAGTCTGGCTGGTTTCAAGTCATCCGCAGATTTTTTTTCTTCTTTTCCTTTGTTCCTAATGGAAATCTTGTCGTCAGTGTCCTCTTTGTTTGGAACACAACTGAGATCAGGACTTGGGGTTTGGATGAACGTGCTGGTCCTGTTTCCCTTTTTCTACTCTCAGCAGTGATCTCTGACTAATGGGATTATGGGAGTTTTAATATTTTTATTCTCTCAAGTTTTCTACTTTTTCCAAATCTTATTAAATGAGGAACAGTCTGAGAAGCAGGATGAGAGAGACCCAAGATGATGTCTTTGTATGGAGGGTCCCAAAGGTGAAGACTTTCAGGGTCTCTGGGGCAAGTCTGAGGTATGGAAATCAGAGGTGATGTTACCAAGGAGTGGGGGGTCACAGCATCACAGATCTTCCTGCTGAGTCTGTGTTTAGAGTGAGAATCATAAATGAGAGGCCAGAATGCTGCAGGGGGAAGCAGAGGGGGAGGCTTGGATGTCTGAGGAAAAGATTTGCTATGGTTGATATTTTAAACACAACATTAGCGTATGCTCAGTTGTGTCCAACTCTTTGAGACCCAATGGAATGTAGCCAGTCAGCCTTCTCTGTCTGTGGAATTTTCCAGGCAAGAATACTGGAGTGAGCTGCCATTTCCTCCTCCAGGGGATCTTCCCAACCCAGGATTGAACCCATGTCTCCTATTTCCCACTTTGGCAGATGGATTCTTAACCACTGCACCACCTTTAAACCTGATAGTGGAACATTAATAAATGAGAAAAATAATGGTTCCTAGGANGTGACTCAGTTATAATATATACATATATTCTTTTCCATTGTGATTTATCACAGGACATTGAATATAGTTCCCTGAGCTTTACAGTAGAACTTTGTTGTTTATCCATCATGTACACAATAGATTGCATCTCCTAATTCTAAACTCCCAGTCCTTCACTCCCTAATCCTTCCTCTCCCTCTTGGCAACCACAAGTCTGTTCTACTTTTCTGTTAGTCTGTTTTTGTTCATAAATATGTTCATTTGTTTCATACTATGGGTTTAACATATAAGTGATATCATATGGCATTTGTCTTTCTCTTTCTGACTTTTTCACTTAGTAGGGTAATTTCTAGGTCCATTCAACTTGCTGAAAATGGCATTATTTCATTCCCAGCAACAGTGTAAGAGGTTCCTTCTTATCCACACCCTCTCCATCAGTCATTATTTGTAGATTTTTAATGATAGCCTTTCTGACTAGTGTGAGATGGGACCTTGTTTGGATTTGCGTTTCTTTAATAATTAGTATCATCGGAAGGACTGATGCTGAAACTCCAATACTTTGGCCACTNAGTCATTATTTGTAGATTTTTAATGATAGCCTTTCTGACTAGTGTGAGATGGGACCTTGTTTGGATTTGCGTTTCTTTAATAATTAGTATCATCGGAAGGACTGATGCTGAAACTCCAATACTTTGGCCACTTCATGAGAAGAGTTGACTCACTGGAAAAGACCCTGATGCTAGGAGGGATTGGGGGCAGGAGGAGAAGGGGACGACAGAGGATGAGATGGCTGGATGCCATCACCCACTCGACGCACATGAGTTTGGGTGAACTCCGGGAGTTGGTGATGGACAGGGAGACCTGGTGTGCTGTGATTCACGGGGTTGCAAAGAGTCGGATACGACTGAGCAACTGAACTGAACTGAACTCAACTGAATAATTAGCGATGATGACCATCTTTTCAAATGCCTGTTGGCCATCTGGGTATCTTCTTTGAAGAAGGTCTTCTGCTCATTTTTCTATTGGGTTATATTTTTTTGTTATTGAATTGTAGGAGATGTTAAATTAAGCCTTGTTAGTCATATCATTTACAAATATTTTCTCACAGTCCATAGGCTGTCCTTTTGTTTTGCTTATGGTTTCCTTTGCTGTGCAAAACTCATGTCTAATTAAGTCCCATTTGTTTATTTTTACTGATATTTCCATTGCCTTGGGAAACTGACCTAAGAACACATTGGTATGACATGGCAGAAATGTTTTGCCTCTCTAGGAGTCATATGGTATCTTGTCTCATATTTAAATTTTTAAGCCATTTTGAGTTTACTTTTGTGTATGGTGCAAAGGTATGTACCTACTTCATTGATTTACATGTGGCTGTCCAACTTTCCCTGGAGAAAGCAATGGCATCCCACTCCAGTACTCTTGCCTGGAAAATCCCATGGATGGAGGAGCTTGGTGGGCTGCAGTCCATGGGGTCGTGAAGAGCCGGACACTAATGAGTGATTTCACTTTCACTTTTCACTTTCATTCATTGGAGAAGGAACTGGCAACCCACTCCAGTGTTCTTGCCTGGAGAGTCCCAGGGATGGGAGAGCCTGGTGGGCTACTGTCTCTGGGGTCGCACAGAGTCGAACATGACTGAAGAAACTTAGCAGCAGCAATAGCAGTCCAACTTTCCCAGCACCACTTGTTCTTTACAAGCAAGTATGTCCTTGCTTCACTTATCAAAGATTAATTGTCCATAGGTATGTTGGTGTATTGTTGGACTCTTTATTCTGTGCCATTGATTCATATGTCTGTTTTTGTGCCAATACTATATGGATTTGACTACTGTGGCTTTGTAGTATTGTCTGAAGTCTGGGATGGTTATGCTTCCAGCTTTGCTCTTTGTCCTCAAGACTGTTTTGGCAATTCTGGGTCTTTTATGGTTCCATATGAATTTAAGGATTACTTTCTATAGTTCGGTGAAAAATGTCATGAATATGTTGATGGGTATTGTATTAAATCTTTATATTGCTTTGGATAGTATGGCCATTTTAACAATATTAATTCTTACAATCCAAGAGCGTGGGATATCTTTCTATTTCTTGGAATTGTCTTTAATTTTCTTTATTAATGTGTTACAGTTCACATTGTATGTCTTTCACCTCCTTGGTCAGGCTTTGCCCCCTAGATACTTTACTTTTTTGTGGCGATTTTTGCATTCTTTTTCTGATAGTTCAAGTTTGCATAAAGAAATGTAACAGATATATGTATGTTAATCTTGTATTCTGCTACCTTGCTGAATTCATTTATCAGTTCTAACAGTTTGTGAAGTGAGTCTTTATGGTTTTCTACATGCAGTATCATATCATATCATTATATATGAACATATATATAATGACAATTTTACCTCCTCCCTATCATTTTGAATAGGTTTTATTTCTTTTTATTGTCTGGTTTGTATGTCTAAGACTTCCAATACTATGTTGAAGAGAAATGGTGAGAGTGGTTATCCTTGTGTTGTTCCAGATTTTAATGGAAAGACTTCCAACTTCTCACCCTTGGTTATTATACTGGCTGTGAGTTTGTCATAAATAACTTTTATTATGCTAAGATATGTTCCCTCTATACTGACTTTCACAAGAGTTTTACATAAATGGATATGAAACTTTACCAAATTATTTTCTTTCACCTATTGAGATGATCTTGTGGGTTTTGTCACTTTTGCTGATATGGTGTATCATACTGATTGATTTGCATGTTGAAACATCACAGTGGCCTGAGACAATTTCAGCTTGGTTGTGGTGTATGACTTTTTTTATTGCTGTTGTAATTGATTTATTAATATTTTGTTGAGAATTTTTGTATCTATATTTACCAAAAATATTGGCCTGTAATTTTCTTTTTCTGTAATATCTTTCTCTGGTTTTGCTATCAGAGTGATGGCTTAATAGAATGTTTTGGGGCATGTTCATTCCTCTTCAACCTTTTGGAACAGTTTGAGGAGATTGGTATAAGTTCTTCTCTGTGTGTTTGGTAGAATTTAACTGAAGCCATCTAGTTCTGGACTTAAAATTATAAATCCTATTTCACTTTTAGTGATTGGTCTGATCATACAATCTATTTCTTCTTGATTCAGTTTTGGTGGGGTGTATGTTTCTAGAAAGTTGTCTCTTTTTTCTAGCTTGTCAAATTTGTTGGTATATAATGGCTCATAGTCAATATATATCGACTTAACAGCAGTATATATATATATAAAATGGTTGTTATTGTTGTTCAGTTGCTCAGTCATTTCTGCATGCAACCCCATGTACTGCAGCACATCAGGCTTCCCTATCCTTCACCATCTCCCAGAACTTGCTTAAACTTAAGCCCATTGATTCAGTGATACCATTCAACCATCTCATCCTCTACCATCTCCTTCTCCTCCTGTGTTCAACCTTTCCCAATATCAGGGTCTTTTCCAATGAGTCAGCTTTTTGCATCAGGTAGCCAAAGTATTGGAGCTTTAGTTTCAGCATCAGTCCTTCCAGTGAGTTTTCAGGGTTGATTACCTTTGGGATTGACTGGTTTGATCTCTTGCTGTCCAAGGGATTCTCAAGGGTCTTCTCCAGCACCACAGTTTGAAGGGATCAATTCTTTGGTGCTCAGCCATTTTTAATGTCCAGCTTTCCCATCTGTACATGACTACTGGAAAAATCATAGCTTTGACTAGATGGACCTTTGTTGACAAAGTAATGTCTCTCATTTTCAATATGATGTCTAGGTTTGTCATTGCTTTTTCTTCCAAGGAGAAAGTGTCTTTTAATTTCATGGCTGCATTCACTGTCCCCAGTGATTTTGGAACACAAGAAATCCAAGTTTCTATGGTATTGATTGCTATTTCTAGCAATCTATGGTATTTAGATGGAGAAACAGTGGAAACAGTGTCAGCCTTTATTGTGAGGGGGCTCCAAAATCACTGCAGATGGTGACTGCAGCCATGAAATTAAAAGATGCTTACTCCTTGGAAGAAAAGTTATGACCAACCTAGATAGCATATTCAAAAGCAGAGACATTACTCTGCTGACTAAGGTCCATCTAGTCAGGGCTATGGTTTTTCCAGTGGTCATGTATGGATGCGAGAGTTGGACTGTGAAGAAAGTTGAGCGCTGAAGAATTGAAGCTTTTGAACTGTGGTGTTGGAGAAGACTCTTGAGAGTCCCTTGGACTGCAAGGAGATCCAACCAGTCCATTCTGAAGGAGATCAATCCTGGGATTTCTTTGGAAGGAATGATGCTAAAGCTGAAACTCCAATACTTTGGCCACCTCATTTGAAGATTTGACTCATTGGAAAAGACTTTAATGCTGGAAAGGATTGGGGGCAGGAGGAGAAGGGGACAACAGAGGATGAGATGGCTGGATGGCATCACTGACTCAATGGATGGACAGGGAGGCCTGGCATGCTGCGATTCATGGGGTAGCAAAGAGTCGGACACGACTGAGCGACTGAAATGAACTGAACTGAACTGATGGTATTGATTGCTATCTCTCCTGTTTCAGTTCTTATTTTGTTTTTGGTCTTATTTTCCATCTTATCTTCTTGGTGGGTATGGCCAGAGGTTTGTCACTTTTTTTTACCCTTTCAAAGCACCAGGTCCTGGTTATATTGATTTTTCCTGTTTCATAATATCTATTTTATTGTTTCCTTTCTGATCTTTATTATCTCCTTCCTTCTGCTGCCTTTAAGTTTTATTTGTTCTTTTGCTTTTCTAATTCTTCTAGGTTAATGTTAGATTGTTTAACTGAGATTTCTCATTTCTCAAAGAAGACCTGTATCACTATGAACTTCCTTCTAAGAACTGATTTTCCTGCATCCCATAGATTTTATGGCACTGGGTTTTCATTAGCATTTGTCTCAAGGTACTTTTAGTTTATTCTTTCATTGCATCACAATAAATTTAAGATTCTTGAAATAATTTCTATACTCTTAAATTTGTTGAGGCATGTCTTGTGACCTAGTATGTCATCAATCATAGAGAATTTTCCAAGTGTACTTGAAAATGTGTATTTTGCTTTTGGGGAAAGTAGACATATTTCTTTTAAGTAAATAGATAGTTCTACATGTTACAAAATGGAAGTAATATAATATAAACAGGTTATGCCATTTTAAAGAGTATTACTTTAAAGCTTGGAGAGATAACACCTAATTTATTTATTACCATGAATTATTTCTGTTTCCATACACTTCTATAGATGTGAAATATTTTTAAAACAACTATTCTATATAAACATGGACAATAATGACAATTTTTCCTTCAGAAAGCAGGAAGTTTTAGTAGATATATATTTTTAGGGTAAATGATACTAACATTTTGTCTGTTTGTAGTTTTTATAAATGTTTACAAATGTTTAAAGAAATTGTTTTCCATTTTTGTATTCTCACCAGTAGCACAGGAGTACCTTATCAGTATTGGGTACCATTGTTTCTACAAAAACACTTAATAGGAAAAGAGCACAAGCCTTAGTTTTATTTGGTCAATGTTTTTAGTATTGGTGTGTAAGTCTATTGCAAATATTGATATGTAAGCTCTGCAAAACCTGTTGAAGATACTTGTCCAAGCATACTAACATTTCAATGACTCCAAACAAGCTTACTCAAGGGGTTCTTGGCTTTTCCAAAGGCTCCTCCAAAAGACCAGTTCTAAGATTGGCTCAATTTCTTTATCTAAAGTAAAACACATTGCATGATTTTCTAATATTCTATTTATAGAGTATTTAATTCCCTACACTTCAAATAGTTAATGAATTATTCAATAGTAGAGAATCAGTATGAAGTGTATAACACAATTAGCAGAAGAAACAANATTTCTTTATCTAAAGTAAAACACATTGCATGATTTTCTAATATTCTATTTATAGAGTATTTAATTCCCTACACTTCAAATAGTTAATGAATTATTCAATAGTAGAGAATCAGTATGAAGTGTATAACACAATTAGCAGAAGAAACAATATTTGTTAGAGTATATACTATCTTTGTTGGAAAAGACTCTGATGCTGGGAGGGATTGGGGGCAGGAGGAGAAGGGGATGACAGAGGATGAGATGGCTGGATGGCATCACTGACTTGATGGACGTGAGTTTGAGTGAACTCCAGGCATTGGTGATGGACAGGGCAGCCTGGCATGCTGCAATTCATAGAGTCACAAAGAGTCAGACATAACTGAGCGACTGAACTGAACTGACACTATCTTTCTTGCTAGAGAATCCCTATGGCCATGTGCATAGTTAATAACTATCCTGGTCTACTATGCAGGTGAAGACAAAAATGAAAGTCACTCAGTCGTGTTCGACTCTTTGTGACCCCATGGACTATACAGTCCATAGAATTCTCCAGACCAAAATACTGGAGTGGGTAGCTGTTCCCTTCTCCAGAGGATCTTTCCAACCCAGGGATCAAACCCAGGTCTCCAGCAGTGCAGATGGATTCTTCACCAGCTGAGCCACCAGGGAAGCCCATATGACACCTCCTTCCTGTTTTGAATACAAACAGAATATTAACAACTACAGCAGTTATCCTGTGGCTAAGAGACAGCAAAGAGGATGTGGACTAAAATGATTCAGCCTTTTACTAGCCATATTGATCAGGTGATCCAATGCCAGCAACTGGTGACCTCTAACTACTTATTAGATGAGAAAAATAAACCTCAATTTATAAAGTCATTGTTAATCCAGTTTTATTTTCAGTTCAGTTCAGTTTATTTCAGTCACTCAGTCATGTCCGACTCTGTGACCGCATGAATCACAGCACGCCAGGCCTCCTTGTCCATGACCAACTCCCAGAGTTCACTCAGATTCACATCCATCGAGTCAGTGATGCCATCCAGACATCTCATCCTCTGTCATCCCCTTCTACTCCTGCCCCCAATCCCTCCCAGCATCACAGTCTTTTCCAGTGGGTCAACTCTTCACATGAGGTGGCCAAAGTACTGGAGTTTCAGCTTTAGCATCATTCCTTNTGTGGCTTGTGGCGTCTTAGTTCCCTGCCCAGGGATCAAATCCGTGACTTCAACAGTGAAAGTACAGAGTTCTATCCCCTAGACTTCCAGGGAATTCCCAGATCTTTCTTCCCCCCAGATCTTTTTTTATACCAACATTTTCTTGGTCAGAGTCAATGATGTGAGCCTCTGCAAACCATCGACTGTCATCTCACTGTGTCTACTGACATAGGAACCAGCATAAAGCTCCATCTAGACCTGACTATAGTTCCCTGGAAAACTTCTGCAAGTGATCTATGGCCTTATCCTGCCAGGAGAACTTCTCAGCACTGTTCAGGGAAACACATTCACTCCCAAGTGGCCACTAATTTAAAAATCAGGGAAAGTGAGTCTTAAAGTAGATGTTGCTGTCATCTTAAGATATTCTTTTACTTTCACTCTTACCTCTCAGTTTCCACCATTTCTCATCTCTAGGACCCTTTTCTGACTCCAAAGTCAGAACCTCCTTGAGCACCATGCAAGATGCTCTGCATACATCAATGGTTATCAAAGTTTGGTCCCTGGACCAGGAGTTTCTATGTAACAAGAGAAGTAGTTAAAAAGAAAATGAAAAAGAGGAAGGTGAAAGAGGAGGAAAGGAAAGAGGAGAAAGAGAGAAAGGGGGAAGTGGAAGGAAAAAAGAAGTTAAAAGCAAACTTCAAATCCAGACACACTGAATCAAAATTGGGATTTGGGTTCTTACTGTGAACTTTAACAGGTCCTGCAGGTGATTCTGGTGCACTAGCATTTCAACATACACAAAAGTAGGGAGGACAGAATAATCAACCTCTGTGTGAGAGGGGAGTTTTTCCAAAGGACCACCCCTTCAAGTTACACCACAACTCAATTAAATTTGGGCTCTAATTAAATCTTGCTAATGTCCTTCAGTTCAGTTCAGTCGCTCAGTCATGTCCGACACTTTGCAACCCCATGAATCGCAGCTAATATCCTTAGAGCTCCCCAAACAATTTTAATGTGCTTGAGCTTTGAGAAACACTCTGTGGTCTATTTCTCCTCTAGATATTTTCAGGACACAATCTCTCATTTTATTTCTATTTCCCCTTGATTGTTACTTCTGAAAGACAGACTTTCCATATTCTATTTATCTAAAGTACATCACATCACCCCTGGATGCCCTCCACCATAACATCTTTGTATTCCTTCATCATAATTTACTTTCTTTGTAGAGATCTTCAGCTGCCATTTCATTATATACTATGAGTTTATTATCATCAGTGAATATGGTTTATTGTTCAAGAAGCTCATTTATTGAACCAGCAGCTCCAATTTCCCATTCCCTGCATATCTGCAGTGCCTACAAAGCAGTACCACATGGTAGGCATTTGATGGATATCTCCTAAGTCAATGAATGAGAGTGGGGAGGAGCAGAGATTTTAATCCAAGACTATCTGCCTCCAAAATCCATGTTATTCCTGAAGTAGCACATGGACTAGCACACAGCGGCTTTGCAATAGTTTTGCTTAGGTGGGGAAAGAGAAGTTACTTCTGAATTGAAACAAGCTGCTTATTTTGGTACTGAGTTCATCAAAGTCGACTGGTTCATATCTGGTTACTAGTTATATGGTCTTATATGGCTCACCTAACAACTCTGGGTCTTATGCCATCGGAAAATAAGCCTGTATCTATCTTCTAATTCTTGAGAGGGATATTATGTAGAAGCATTTTGCATATTAAAGCACCATGTAAAGATAAGTTACTACCATTATTACCTGGGCAAAAAAAGAGAAGGTAAGAACAGGGAAACTGGTAAAAGGAAAAGAAAATTTTTTAAAAATTGAAAGGAAAAGTGTGATGATGTAGGACAGAAAGATTTTGGAAGAGAATTTCTAAGTTTAAAATTCTGTGATTAAATCAGAAAAGAGAAATTTTAAATCTATCAAAAGTAGCAATTTGCCCAAGTTTCAGAATTATTTGTGTCTACTAAAATCACAATGTTTTATTTTAAATATAATTTATTTGTTACATTGTAAACTCTCTCAAGTGCTTCTACATTTAAATCTTTTCCAAACATATAATAATAGCTTTGTTATAGCATCATTTAAATCATAGTCACAGCTCACTGTGGTTTCTTAACCAATTGTCTGCAATCCTAGAATCTTATGTTAGGGCTGATATGAGGACTGAATAAGGCAATGTCTGCAAAGCATTTAAACAGTGCCCAGACCGTAAGACAACAGGCAATGCATTCACTATTACTGTAGCTATTATTATTAATTTGGCAATCAACAGTGCCACTGGAGGGAACTGATAGATCACAGCCTCTCAGGTACTTGACTGAGCTGTAGTGTGTAAGATGGAAGGGGTAGAGGGCGGCTTAAGGCCAAGAAGCTAGTTAGGAGCTCATTGGATTTCTTCACACACATTACCCTGAATACCCACTCTCTGGAAACTCCAATCTCTTCTTAACCTATATTCAAACCTAAGAAACGCCCTGCCACACAAATACCACTGGCATCAACCAAGGAGGGGGACTCCATGTCCTTTGCAGGCAAGTGCATGGGGCTAATAATCAGGCAGACCCACAGTATAACACTCTCACTAACTTCTAACAAACCACATTCCCTGTTGGGTAGACTTCAGACATCTCTGAGAATAATTTCAGTTTACCTCTTCACCTCCTGCTTCCACAGTGGAAAAGTTAGCTGGAAGCACCACCCCAGGAGCATTTGTTCCGCCTGATTCTGGAAAACTTCTGGGTTCCGGACAGGCTGCAGCCTCCCAGGGGTCCCCTGCATGCTGCTACCTTACCTTTTTCAGTGGCCGCTGATAGACCTTAATGACTGAGGTGACCACAGGCATCTCCCAGCCTGATACCCGGGGACGCTGGAGTTCTGCACAGGCCTCCTGGAACTCCTCTTCAGAGAACCTGCTGGCAGAGGCCATTCTTAAACAGCCACAGCTCTTCTGCCTGTAAAGAAGGCCACACACAGGCTTAGTATATGTTAAAGATCAAGGCGAGCATGTGGCCCAGGGTGATTGGCAGGAACCCAAAAAGAGATAGGGTAGAAGGCAGGACTTACAAATGTACTTGGTGGCAATATAGCCCACTTTCTTGTTAAGAGCCATCTGGTTCTCTTTTTAATTTCACTTTCACTTTTCTCCAAGAGTTCTTCCTCCCATGCTCAAATTCATTTGTGTACCAAAAGTTGTTATTGTTGTGTAAAAAAAAA
>SJYW01021954.1:77058-114024 GCA_006410735.1 Raphicerus campestris | reverse complement strand
TTTCTTGAAGAGATCTCTAGTCTTTCCCATTCTGTTGTTTTCCTCTATTTCTTTGCCTTGATCGCTGAGGAAAGCTTTCTTATCTCTTCTTGCTATTCTTTGGAACTCTTCATTCAGATGCTTATATCTTTCCTTTTCTCCTTTGCTTTTCACCTCTCTTTTTACAACTATTTGTAAGGCCTCTTCAGACAGCCATTTTGCTTTTTTGCATTTCTTTTCCATGGGGATGGTCTTGATCCCTGTCTCCTGTACAATGTCACGAACTTCATTCCATAGTTCTTCAGGCACTCTATCTATCAGATCTAGGCCCTTAAATCTATATCTCCCTTCCACTGTATAATCATAAAGGATTTGATTTAGGTCATACCTTAATGGTCTAGTGGTTTTCCCTACCTTCTTCAATTTAAGTCTGAATTTGGCAATAAGGTGTTTATGATCTGAGCCACAGTCAGCTCCTGGTCTTGTTTTTGTTGAGTGTATAGAGCTTCTTCATCTTTGGTTGCAAAGAATGTAGTCAATCTGATTTCAGTGTTGACCATCTGGTGACATCCATGTGTAGAGTCTTCACTTGTGCTGTTGGAAGAAGGTGTTTGCTATGACCAGTGCATTTTCTTGGCAAAATGCTATTAGTCTTTGCCCTGCTCATTCCATATTCCAAGGCTAAATTTGCCTGTTACTCCAGGTGTTTCTTGACTACCTACTTTTGCATTTCAGGCCCTATAATGAAAAGGACATCTTTTTGGGGTGTTAGTTCTAAGAGGTCTTGTAGGTTTTCATAGAACCGTTCAACTTTAACTTCTTCAGCATTACTGATTAGGGCATAGACTTGGATTACTGTGATATTGAATGGTTTGCCTTGGAAAGAAACAGAGATCATTCTGTCCTTTCTGAGATTGCATCCAAGTACTGCATTTAGGACTCTTTTTTCACTATGACGGCTACTCCATTTCTTCTGAGGGATTCCTCCCCACAGTAGTAGATATAATGGTCATCAGAGTTAAATTCACCCATTCCAGTCCATTTTAGTTCGCTGATTCCTAGAATGTCGACATTCACTCTTGCCATCTGTTTGACCACTTGCAATTTGCCTTGATTCATGGACCTGACATTCCAGGTTCCTATGCAATATTGCTCTTTACAGGATCGGACCTCTCTTCTATCACCAGTCACATCCACAGCTGGGTGTTGTTTTTGCTTTGGCTCCATCCCTTCATTCTTTCTGGAGTTATTTCTCCACTGACCTCCAGTAGCATATTGGGCCCCTACTGACCTGGGGAGTTCCTCTTTCAGTATCCTATCATTTTGCCTTCTCATACTGTTCATGGGGTTCTCAAGGCAAGAATACTGAAGTGGTTTGCCATTCCCTTCTCCAGTGGACCACATTCTGTCAGACAGCTCCACCATGACCCGTCTCTCTTGGATGCATTGATATTTACAATTTTTATGTTTTCCTCCTGGATTGATCCTTTGATTATTTTGTAGTGTCCTTCCTTATCTCTTGTAAACTTCTTTATTTTAAGGTCTATTTTGTCTGATATAAAGATTGCTACTCCAGCTTTCTTTTGCTTCCCGTTTACATGGAATATAGTTTTCCATCCTCTCACTTTCAGTCTATATGTGTCTTGAGGTCTAAAGTGGGTTTCTTGTAGACAACATATATATGGGTCTTGTTTTTGTATCCATTTAGCCAGTCTGTGTCTTTTGGTTGGAGCATTTAATCCATTTACATTTAAAGTAATTATTGATATATACGTTCCTATTGCCATTTTCCAATTGTTTGGGGTTGATTTTGTAGATTTTTTTTTTCTTCTATTGTATTTGTTGACCATATAAGTCTTTTAACTTTTGTTGTAAAGCTGGTTTGGTGTACTCTATTCTCTTAACTTTTGCTTGTGTGAAAGGCTTTTTATTTCTCCATCAGTTTTGAATGAGATCCTTGCTGAATACAGTAATCTTGGTTGTATATTTTTCTCTTTCAGTACTTTAAATATATCCTGCCATTCCCTTCTGGCCTACAGAGTTTCTGCTGAAAGTTCAGTTGTTAAGAGTATGTGATTTCCATTTTATGTTACATGTGGCTTCTCCCTTGCTGCTTTTAATATTTCCTGTTTGTGTTTAATATTTGTTAGTTTGATTAGTATGTTTCTCTTTGGGTTTATCCTGTATGGGACTCTTTGTGCCTCTTGAACTTGATTATTTCCTTTTCCACACTGAGGAAATTTTCAACTATAATCTCTTCAAAAATTTTCTCGTATTCTTTTTTTCTCTTCTTCTGGGACTCCTATAAATGTTGGTGTGTTTGAAATAGTCTCAGAGGTCTCTGAGATTGTCCTCAGCTCTTGTCATTCTTTTTACTTTATTCTCCTCTTCAGAAGTTATTTCCACCATTTTATCTTCCAGCTCATTGATTCTTTCTTCTACTTCAGATATTCTGCTACTGATTCCTTCTAGAGTATTCTTAATTTCAGTAATTGTGTTGTTCATCTCTGTATGATTATTCTTTAATTCTTCTAGGTCTTTGTTAATTGCTTTTTGCATTTTCTCCATTTTATTTTCAAGGCTTTTGATCATCTTTACTATCATTATTCTGAATTCATTTTCAAGTTATTTTCCCATTCTTCATTTATTTGGACTTCTGTGTGTCTTGTTTGTTCCTTCATTTGTGCAGTGTTTCTCTGTCTTTTCATTTTTTTTTTAAGTTATTGTGTTTGAGGTTTCCTTTTCCCAGGCTTCAAAAAAGGTTGAATTCTTTCCTTGAAGAAGGTTTAATTCTTTCTTCCTTTTGATTTTTGCCCTCCTAAGGTTGGTCCAATAGTTTGTGTGAGCTTGGTATAGGATGAGACTTATGCTGAGTTTTTTGTTGTTGTTTATTTGCTTTTCCTCTGATGGGCAAGGTTGAGTGAGGCAAAAGTTATACTTTTATCTGCAGACAGAATCCTCCTCATTCTTCTCCCTTCATTCCCTCAAAGCTACATCTTGGAACCAGCATCTTCATATTGCCTGATACCACACCCTCCTCCTGAAAGAGAACCGAGGCTCTGACATGTCGGTCTATCCACTTGTATGCTCAGGGATCTCCAGGATGAAGGAATTAGGGGAGAGATAGATAGATAGAGAGAGAGAGAGAGAGAGAGAGAGAGAGAAAGAGAGGGAGAGAGAGAAGTAGCCTTGATCAGTGGCATGAAATAGAAGGAGGCCACATCAGGTGCTCACCTTTAAGCTGTGATGATTTTACCCATGAATAAATAGGCTCTATAAAGTGTCCTGGGTACAGTAACTGTTCCAACAATCATTCTGGTACATAGAAGGGTGGGAGAAAGTAGAACAGTCCTGTCATCCAGAAGTAAAAAATCCCATGATGCTATCAGATTGTGATCCCACCTCAAGAATGGGAATGAAAGCTTCTCTCTCATAGAGGTAAGTGTGTTCTCATGGCAATTAAATATATGCTTCCCTCTGAAAGGTCAAACTTTCTCTCAGCCCAGCCTGGCAAGCCAGAGTTTTACTCAAGAGACCAGGCTTTCAACAGTTTAGTAGATTGTCAGCATAGGATAGGAAAGAACAAACTGTCCCTGGGAAAAAATGGTCTGCCCCTCACCAAACTCACTGATTAGGAGACCTATGAAAGAACAAACACAGGTCCTTCTCACAGTGCCAGACAGTGGACTTAAAAAAACATAAGAAGTCAAACTATCAACCAGATCTTGGTATTTTGCCACTTTGTGTGGCTTGTGGCGTCTTAGTTCCCTGCCCAGGGATCAAATCCGTGACTTCAACAGTGAAAGTACAGAGTTCTATCCCCTAGACTTCCAGGGAATTCCCAGATCTTTCTTCCCCCCAGATCTTTTTTTATACCAACATTTTCTTGGTCAGAGTCAATGATGTGAGCCTCTGCAAACCATTGACTGTCATCTCACTGTGTCTACTGACATAGGAACCAGCCTAAAGCTCCATCTAGACCTGACTGTAGTTCCCTGGAAAACTTCTGCAAGTGATCTATGGCCTTATCCTGCCAGGAGAACTTTTCAGCACTGTTCAGGGAAACACATTCACTCCCAAGGGGCCACTAATTTAAAAATCAGGGAAAGTGAGTCTTAAAGTAGATGTTGCTTTCATCTTAAGACACTCTTTTACTTTCACTCTTACCCCTCAGTTTCCACCATTTCTCATCTCTAGGGCCCTTTTCTGACTCCAAAGTCAGAACCTCTTTGAGCACCATGCAAGATGCTCTGCATACATCAATGGTTATCAAAGTTTGGTCCCTGGATCAGGAGTTTCTGTGTAACCAGAGAAGTAGTTAAAAAGAAAATGAAAAAGAGGAAGGTGAAAGAGGAGAAAAGGAAGGAGGAGAAAGAGAGAAAGGGGGAAGTGGAAGGAAAAAAGAAGTTAAAAGCAAACTTCGAATCCAGACACACTGAATCAAAATTGAGATTTGGGTTCTTACTGTGAACTTTAACAGGCCCTGCAGGTAATTCTGGTGCACTAGCATTTCAACATACACAAAAGTAGGGAGGACAGAATAATCAACCTCTGTGTGAGAGGGGAGTTTTTCCAAAGGACCACCCCTTCAAGTTACACCACAACTCAATTAAATTTGGGCTCTAATTAAATCTTGCTAATGTCTTTCAGTTCAGTTCAGTCGCTCAGTCATGTCCGACACTTTGCAACCCCATGAATCGCAGCTAATATCCTTAGAGCTCCCCAGACAATTTTAATGTGCTTGAGCTTTGAGAAACACTCTCTGGTCTATTTCTCCTCTAGATATTTTCAGGACACAATCTCTCATTTTATTTCTATTTCCACTTGATTGTTACTTCTGGAAGACAGACTTTCCATATTCTATTTATCTAAAGTACATCACATCACCCCTGGATGCCCTCCACCATAACATCTTTGTAGTCCTTCATCATAATTTACTTTCTTTGTAGAGATCTTCAGCTGCCATTTCATTATATACTATGAGTTTATTATCATAAGTGAATATGGTTTATTGTTCAAGAAGCTCATTTATTGAACCAGTAGCTCCAATTTTCCCATTCCCTGCATATGTGCAGTGCCTACAAAGCAGTACCACATGGTAGGCATTTGATGGATATCTCCTGTCAATGAATGAGAGTGGGGAGGAGCAGAGATTTTAATCCAGGACTATCTGCCTCCAAAATCCATGTTATTCCTGAAGTAGCACATGGAATAGCACACAGCGGCTTTGCACTAGTTTTGCTTGGGTGAGGAAAGAGAAGTTACTTCTGAATTGAAACAAGCTGCTTATTTTGGTACTGAGTTCATCAAAGTCGACTGGTTCATATCTGGTTACTAGTTATATGATCTTCTATGGCTCACCTAACAACTCAGGGTCTTATGCCATCAGAAAATAAGCCTGTATCTGTCTTCTAATTCTTGAGAGGGATATTATGTAGAAGCATTTTGCATATTAAAGCACCATGTAAAGATAAGTTACTACCATTATTACCTGGGCAAAAAAAGAGAAGGTAAGAACAGGGAAACTGGTAAGAGGAAAGAAAATTTTTTAAAAATGAAAGGAAAATGAGATGATGTAGGACAGAAAGATTTTGGAAGAGAATTTCTAAGTTTAAAATTCTGTGATTAAATCAGAAAAGAGAAATTTTAAATCTATCAAAAGTAGCAATTTGCCCAAGTTTCAGAATTATTTGTGTCTACTAAAATCACAATGTTTTATTTTAAATATAATTTATTTGTTACATTGTAAACTCTCTCAAGTGCTTCTACATTTAAATCTTTTCCAAACATATAATAATAGCTTTGTTATAGCATCATTTAAATCATAGTCACAGCTCACTGTGGTTTCTTAACCAATTGTCTGCAATCCTAGAATCTTATGTTAGGGCTGATATGAGGACTGAATAAGGCAATGTCTGCAAAGCATTTAAACAGTGCCCAGACCGTAAGACAACAGGCAATGCATTCACTATTACTGTAGCTATTATTATTAATTTGGCAATCAACAGTGCCACTGGAGGGAACTGATAGATCACAGCCTCTCAGGTACTTGACTGAGCTGTAGTGTGTAAGATGGAAGGGGTAGAGGGCGGCTTAAGGCCAAGAAGCTAGTTAGGAGCTCATTGGATTTCTTCACACACATTACCCTGAATACCCACTCTCTGGAAACTCCAATCTCTTCTTAACCTATATTCAAACCTAAGAAACGCCCTGCCACACAAATACCACTGGCATCAACCAAGGAGGGGGACTCCATGTCCTTTGCAGGCAAGTGCATGGGGCTAATAATCAGGCAGACCCACAGTATAACACTCTCACTAACTTCTAACAAACCACATTCCCTGTTGGGTAGACTTCAGACATCTCTGAGAATAATTTCAGTTTACCTCTTCACCTCCTGCTTCCACAGTGGAAAAGTTAGCTGGAAGCACCACCCCAGGAGCATTTGTTCCGCCTGATTCTGGAAAACTTCTGGGTTCCGGACAGGCTGCAGCCTCCCAGGGGTCCCCTGCATGCTGCTACCTTACCTTTTTCAGTGGCCGCTGATAGACCTTAATGACTGAGGTGACCACAGGCATCTCCCAGCCTGATACCCGGGGACGCTGGAGTTCTGCACAGGCCTCCTGGAACTCCTCTTCAGAGAACCTGCTGGCAGAGGCCATTCTTCCACAGCCACAGCTCTTCTGCCTGTAAAGAAGGCCACACACAGGCTTAGTATATGTTAAAGATCAAGGCGAGCATGTGGCCCAGGGTGATTGGCAGGAACCCAAAAAGAGATAGGGTAGAAGGCAGGACTTACAAATGTACTTGGTGGCAATATAGCCCACTTTCTTGTTAAGAGCCATCTGGTTCTCTTTTTAATTTCACTTTCACTTTTCTCCAAGAGTTCTTCCTCCCATGCTCAAATTCATTTGTGTACCAAAAGTTGTTATTGTTGTGTAAAAAAAAAGAACAAAAAAAAAACAAAAACAAAAACCTTAAAATAGGAATAAAAGAAAAACCTGGAAACATTAAAAAGGACTGATGATGATATGAAGTCCATCCCACATTCTGGGTGCCCCCCAAAAGTCTAGAGCTATGGATCCCAGGAAGTTCCCAAAGGAAGACTTAAAGGGGTCTTGAATTAGCACAGAGAAGGCCACTCCTGCTTTCAAAAGCCTTGACCTTCTGCAGGAAACTGGGATAAATGTAAAACCCAGATCTGTTTATTTCTGTGACCAGGGGAATGTCTAACAGCTAACATATGTTAACACCAAAAGTATTCCTCACCACCATGAGGTAGCTCCAGTTACAAATTATTCTTGCCTGAGATTTGGGCCTTAGGCTTTTTTCACTGATGCCTACAGTATTATTAGGTGAGGTGGCAAGGGAGCAGGAATTAGCTTGAACATGAATACTGAGATGAGACAAAGGACAGTTCCAGAGGTGCTAGAAGTCAGATTATGCGCAGTGTCTCTGGGACTGTACCTGTCTTCATCTTCACTTTTTGAAGAGGATTTTCCAATAAATTTCACCCAGTCAGTGGAACAAGAATTAGACTGGTGGAAACTGACCAATCTAACAAGCCAGATGGACAGTCTCCAAGGTCTTTTTCAAAGCAAGAATATCCAGATCAGTAATTAGATCACCAGAGCTAGAATCTGAATTAGTAAACTAGAGGTGTAAACAGTACATCTCAGGTCTGATTAGGGGCAAGCAGTATGGGAACTCTTCAGTTATCCAGGGNGAAAGCTATTTGGTGACTTTGTCTTAGAAGACCTATAACCTTCCTTCTCATGTTTTATTTCTTGGAACCAGGAAGCAGATGAAGTCAAAAGTAACAGGATTCAGTTTCACACACAAGACATAATCTGTAAAATCTGTAAAAGCAGGTCCTGGGGTGGAGGGTCAAGAGTCTCACTTCTAGAATTATAGCTGTGACACCTCTGAGAGGGGAGTTGAGGGCATCTCTAGAACAAATGTGTCCTTAGAAGGCCAGAGAACACCGCTAACTGAGGACACAGTCCTCACCACCTCATCTGCAGCAGCATCAAGGACCCAACACCTCATCATAATTCCCTGGTGAGAAAGTTGAAAGAGGTTTCACTAACTCCTGCTGTTTGCCATTTGGTCAAATTGTAAACCCTGGTCTTGGAGCACAAGAGGGCTCACAAGATCCACCTAAGACCTTTTAATAACACTCTAACACTCAAAGTGAGACAAAAGTGGTTCAAAGTCCTACCTACTTACCGGTTTATGACCACAGACAAGTTGATTAATGTTCTGAACTTACATTTTTTTCATTGTATTTAAAATAATCAAACATACATATTGTGTGGCTTAGATAAAATTATAGAGCTTAGCACAGTGCCTGTCATTTGGAAAACACTCAGTTAATGACAGATGTGTGTTTCATTACTGGTAATTTTTATAACAGCGTTATTGAGATATCAGCCACATATCACATAATTCAGGCAAGTAAAGTGCACAATTCAGTGGCTTTTGTATGTTCACATAGTTGTGCAATCATTACCACAATCAATGTTAGGATGTTTAATCACTCCAAAAGAAACTCCATACTCATTAGTCGTCACTCCCCATTACCTCCCAATCCTAGGTGACCACTAGACCACTCTTTGTCCTCGTGGCTTTGCTTTCTCTGGACATTTCATATAAATGGAATGATACAGTACGTTCTTTTGTGACTAACTGCTTTCACATGATGTAATTTTCTCAAGGCTCAACCACATTGTAGGATTTATCAGTACTTAATCTAAATATATACTTAATGTGAAAACATTTTCTCCCATTCTTTGGGTCATTTTTACCTTCTTGATAGTATCCTTTGAAGCAGAAAATGTATAACTTTTGAAAGTCCAGTTTATTTATTTGCTATTTGTGCTTTTAGTGTCACATCTAAGAAACCATTGTGAAATCCAGGATCATGAAGATTTTCCTTTGTCTTTACTTCTAATCATTTTGTAATTTCAGCTCTTATATTTATGTCTTTGATCCATTTAGATTTAATTTTGACATATATCATGAAGTAATAGTTCAACTTCATTTTTTTGTACATGGGTATCCAGTTGTCCCAGTATTGCATGTTTAAAAGATTACACTTTCCCCTTTGAATTTTGTGGTATCCCCTGTCAAAAACCAGTTGATCACCAAACAAGATTTATTTCTGACTCTCAATTCCCATTTATTGATCTATAATTGTCCTCATGCCTATACCACACTGTCTTGATTAATGTTGATCTGCATTAAATTCTGTAATCAAAAGCTGTAAATCTTCAAAATTTTGTTATCTTCCAAGATTGTTTTTCTATATTCAAAGTCATGCCATCTTCAAACAGAGATACTTTTAGTTCTTCCTTTCCAATCTGGATAATTTTTATTCCTTTTACTTTCCTCAACTATAATTTTTAATAGAAGTCACAAGAAGAGACAGTTTTGTCTTGTTCTTGATCTTAGGGGGAAAAAAAATCTTTCATCATTAAGATGAGGTTAGCTGTTCATGAATGGTCTTCATACAACTGATGAAGTTCCTTTTCTTTACAAGTTAGTTGACTGCATCTATCATGAAAGAATGTTATTATCACTATACAAAAATGCAACTGTTCTATTTTCCTTTTTTTCTCTCCTCTTTTGATTTCTTTCCAGAGTCTGGCATCCGGAAAGAGGAAGCCATGGACTCTGTGCACCCATTCCCTGAAGTGCCCTGTTGTTCTGGTGCAAGCTGCATCCCTCCACTTTGATCAGCGTTTCTGACCTGCTGTCTCCTGCTCCTGGGTCACTGGCTTCCTGTCACTCTTCTTCAGTGCTCAGATCCTCTTTCTGCCTCTTTCCAGGTGTCCTAGACTGCACTGGCAGTTACTGGTGTTTGGAGAGCTAAAGGATGTTTCCAGGCATTAGTTTCCTTTTTCACTCATATGCCCAGTTTAATTCCACAAATATTTTACGTTAACTTTTAGTGCCAGGAATTGTGTTTGTTTGATCCTGAGAACACTCACTATTAACCCCATGATACCAGTTTTTTCTTTCTCAGAAGAGAAAACAGAGGTTCCACGTGGCTAATTTGTCTGAGGTTACATACTGTAAGTGCTGGAACCATTATGTAATTACAGATTTGTCTGTTTGAAGAAAAAGAAAAATACACGTGTACAGTCATAACTGCTAAGATAGAACTCATGAAACCAGTTGCCCTGTTGAAAAAGCCAGGAAAGTAGCACATCTTATTTCAAATACAAGGGTTCTATTTCTCTGGCTTTTGCCTATTGGCCTGGCCGCATCTTTCAAAAAACATATGTTAGGCTTTCTCTATTGCTGTATTTTTTCATAGGATGTGTCTCTGCCTCTCTCTTCTACTCAACTTCCAACTTCTAGAATGCCTGGCTAACTCTTCAAGACCCAGTAAAGGAATCACTTCCCCTGGGAAGTCTTTCTGATCCATAGCAGGCTACGCTCCATCATATTACATACTCACCTATGTCATAATGCTCACCACATTTCTCCCTCTCCCCAACAGCCAGTCACCAATAGGTCGCAAGCAGCTTGAAGACAGTGGGCATGGTTAGTTTTCCCCTGTTTCCCAGCACTCAGGATAGTCTCTAGTCCAGTGTTTCTTGAATAACTTATTTAATCTTCAAGATGAGATCCTACTGATAGATGCCCTCTCTACCCATGTAGAGGAATGGCTTCTACATTTGCATGTTTTCTTCCATTATGGAGAATCTGAATCTTAACACTGTGGTTCAAGCCCCTGAAATTTTAATTGGAACAGGTAAAACTACCTTTCCATTCTGCAAAGCACAACTCATGGTCATCAGGCCACCATGCGGCATGTCTCATGAAATAGGATGATTCAAAGGAAGAAATTAAAGGTCTCACTTTAAACACAGGGCAAGAGCACCTTAACTTTCTCAGATACTTCTCAGCATCCAAGGGACCACATTTAGCTTGAAAAGCACAAGATATTCTGTCTTCAATTATTGAACAAAATGATCATTTCATCTGACTCAATGACAGCTCCATGAAAAGAAACCAGTTGCAAGAGAAGATATTTCTGGATCCTTTGTCACAGCTCTGAGAGCTAAGCTTTAATGTAGCCTGTCACCTTTGGCTTTTTTTCTCAGAGAGAAGGCTGGCGGTCAGACCCAGGATGGCAATGCCTGACAGCCCCAGAAGGTCTCTTGGAATTAGTTCTTGCCAATTTCCCTCCAAGTCCTGGCACATCTTGGGCTGAATCACACATGTTATTTTCATTTAAGCATGAATGCTGAACCAGTCAGTAATTTTTTCCCTCTAGGTTTTCTGTTAACTCTTTCTAAAAAAAATATGGTTTACAGAAATACACTCCTGGTCATTTATCTAACAGACCATGCTGTGATCTTTAAACTCCATCCTTCTTGAAGCTTTCATATTCTATTAAAATAGGATCTTTTACCAGGAAATTTACTCAGACAGGGGAGTTCATTTGAGGTTGAAACTAAAGTGGCCAATGATCTCTCAGCCATTGGTTGCATATGATTTTTACCCCCAAGCTTCGGAAATAAAGACAACATTTAGCAAATATTCTGCTCCAAAGCTAATGTTTTGGAAAGAATAGCAGCATGTTGGGAATAAATTACATGGTCTTTAGTGCATTTTAGTGCTATTGCCTGTTAATGCAGAGTGGTGTGCCAGCTCGTGAGAGAATGCCATTCTGCCAAGGAACCAATTTCTTAATTGTTGAGTTTATGGTGTCTCTGTTGTACAGCTGAACAGGTTGGGAGCACAGAAGGCCATGTCTGCGGGTGCCAGTCTAGGGAAAGCTGTGAACTGATAGGCTGTCCTTACATTTTGATAACATCCAGAGCAGACTCTGAGTATAGCATTTGAGACTTTTCATTTTGGACTAGCTAGTTTCCAGATAGTCCAAGGTGAAATGGGTTATATTAATGGATTATATTATACTAAAATATTAATGGATTATATTAATCTTAAAACCAGGTAATCTAATATATCTAATAAAGTAGCTAATTTAACTAATTCACTTGCTGTGTTCAAGCTTTGGGTCTTGCTTTCTTTTTTTTTTTTTCCCAAGACTCAGTGGGAAAATAGTGAAATGCTTTAGAAGATCATCGATTCTGTTTCTATGAAACATTTGAAATAAGCAAATCAATAGAGACAAAAATTAGATTAGCGGTTTCCTAGACTTGGGAGGATGACGGGATTATGGAGAAGTGGCTCAAAGATGGGGGTGTCGCTGGGAGTAATAAAGTACTCTAAAATTAATTGTGGTGAGGGTGGCATAACCCTGTGTATGTTCTCTGCTGTGCCTAGTTGCTCAGTCATGTGCAATTCTTTGCGACCCATGGACTGTAGCCTGCCAGCCTCCTCTGTCCATGGGATTGTCCAGGCAAGAATCCTGGAATGGGTTGCCATGCCCTCCTCCAGGGGATCTTCCCAACACAGGCAGATTGAATCCCGGTCTCCCACATTACAGGCAGATTCTTACTGTCTGAGCCCCCAGGGAAGCCCATGAATACTGACGTGGGTAGCCTATCCCTTCTTCAGGGGATCTTCCTGAACCAAGAATCAAACTGGGTTCTCCTGCATTGAAGGTGGATTCTTTACCAGCTGAGCTATTAGGGAAGCCTGTGTATGTATTAAAGCCTTTGAACTGTATACTTTGAGTGGGCAAATTCTATGGTATGTGAATTACACTCAGTGAAGTTGTTTTAAAAACCACAAAATATTGCCCTCACAAGGAGAGAAAAGATGTTAATGCTTTCAGGTAGAAGCAAGAAGAACTAAAGTCAGGTTCCATAGGGGCTGAGAGAGATCCACACAGCACAGCTCTCTTCCAGCTTTGGGTTTTCCTTTCATTTGGAGTGGTCACAGTCTCTCTTGGCACAGGTTTAAGTCTGTGGGGTGGGAGAGAGGGACTTACAGGAGCAGGAGGAGAGCTTCTAATAAATAACTAGCAATGAAACCAAGGAGAAGATGGCAAAGATGTCTTGGGAACAGATACACCAGAGTTGAGCCTCCTGGTGTCGTCCCAGTGCAGCTCCTACCTCCTGGGCAGCCGGTGGAGAGAACATGTCTCATTCAAAGGGGGAGAGTAGGGGAATGTGACATTCCTTCATCTAAGAGGGGTCTCCTCTTAGATGAGCTGTTTCAAATCCTGAAAGATGATGCTGTGGAAGTGCTGCACTCAATGTGCCAGCAAATTTGGAAAACTCAGCAGTGGCCACAGGACTGGAAAAGGTNAAGAAAAATAAGACTCAACTCAGTCTCAAGTCATAAGAAGATTTTGTTTGTTTTAAGGAAAAAGATGACTCTTTCATGGGAGGAGAGAAAAAATGAAAAAGACAACTACTATTTTGAGAACTATGAAATGAACCCCTAAATATTATTCTTTTCATGTCAAATTACAGTTTCTCTTTTGGAAACAGAAGGAAAATATATTTGTTCATTTTTTGTTGTTGTTTGTTTGATTTACAAAGCGTCTTCTTTAAGCCAAGTTTGTATGAAACTACTGATGTAGCATTCAGGGTTGGTTGGGTCTTTATTCTCTTTGCATTATTTCAGTATTTCTTGGATGCCACTGCCTCATCAGGCATTGATGCCATATGTTGGAACAGTTGCCTGATAACCAATAGGCTCAAATCTATTCATCAAACATCTTGAAAACTATACCTTAAATGTGCTGGGGAAAAAGTTTTGTTCTCTGAGGATATATAAGCTTTGCTTCATGCTACGACTGAACTCCTAGAGTTCTGTTTTTCACTTCTTTTTGGACCTCTTGCTTTAGGATATTTAATTATCCATTAGCAGTGACAAGATTAAGGTTCAATGCAAAACTGATAAGAGCTTTGGACAGAGAGACAAGATTACAACTTATCATTAATATGAGTGAACTGGAACAAGGTGCTGACATCAAAATCCTGTGAGCATTGGCTTAATATGACTCTCTTTTTGTTGCTTGCATTCCTCATGATTAGGACAAAGCATAGAAAGTCTAGCAGGCAGTATAAAAAATAAGTCATAATCAGGAAAACATGTATTGTTAGCCAGATTTTTAAAGCTGATTCCCTTGATCTTTGCAACAACTCTTGAGGCAAGTATTTTTATCTCCTTTTCATGGATGAACAAACTCATGTTAAATAGTTTTTCCTAAAACTCAAGGTGATAGATGGCAGTGGATGCTTCTTAGAAGAGGTGAGGTTAATCCAAGTTCTGATAGAAGTGAGATGCATCATCTTGGGAGAAGGAAGGACATTTTATGCATCATATTTGCCATACATAAATCAAAGAATCTGACAAGACAAAAGTCTTTGATTCTAAAATGTAATCTAGTATTTACAGGCTGTGTGACCTTTGACAAGTCACTTCACAGGTGTAGATCTTATTTCTCTGACTTATAAGATTGTTGGAAAAGTTAAATGCTGTAATGTATGTAAATAACCTTTCACATGACCTAGAATCTAGGAATGAACATCATCATCATCATTCTTTAAACCATTGCTCTCACCAACACTGCATTTATCATTGTCACTAATAGCTTTATTTACTCTTAGCATTTTAAGAGGTTCTAATAAGGTAATGGATATTAAAATGATTTCTGACACAAAAAGAAAATGCTCTAAATAGCTTAAAAGTATTGGAATTTGCTTTAGTCAGAGGGAGTTGAATCACTGAATTTTCAAATGGAATAAATTGAATTCAAGATAACTGCTATGCACTTAACAATTTTCTTAACTCTCATCTACTCCAGCATCTTAACTCCTGAGAAGGCTGAAAGATGATTTAAAGCGAAAAAGCAGCACAGTTCACCAATCTCTTCGGGCTATGATATTTGTTTCTATACAATTCAGCTGTAATCTTATTGCTTGGTTAAACACTGGTTTCATGAAGAATGTTTAAAAAACAAGGTCAGTCTCATCTCATGCAGAGCATTTTATCAGCATGCATGGGGTATCAGTCAGAGATTTACTATTTTATAAAAGACAGAGTTCTCTTAAGCTTACCAGTAGAAAAGGTGATTAGGAGACAAGGATTTTATTTGCTCCCAGAGGAAATGGCAAGGATGAGAGTCCATCTTAAATCAAAATTGTAGATACGATTCTGATACTTATGTCAGTCTTGTCAGGCGTCAAGCAAGAAAGGAATAGAGAGACTAGGACACCCCAGAANTCTTTGCTTCCAGAGGAAATGGCAAGGATGAGAGTCCATCTTAAATCAAAATTGTAGATATGATTCTGATACTTATGTCAGTCTTGTCAGGCGTCAAGCAAGAAAGGAATAGAGAGACTAGGACACCCCAGAACATTGATAGTTTCTGCCAATAGAAATATTAGCCAAGAGTGGAGGGAGCCTGGCATTGTCATACACACTCTCTCTGATATCAACACCAGGGAGGGGAACTCTGCAGTGTCTGGCAAAATAAGAAAATGTGTAAACTGGGAGACTGGGACTGACATATACTTACTACTATATATAAAATAAATTATAAGAAACTGCCGTATAGCACAGGGAACTGTACTCAATACTCTGTGATGACTGACATTGGAAAAGAATCTAAAAATGAGTGGATATTTGTATATGTATAACTGATTCACTTTACTGTAAACTAACAAAATATTGTAAACCAGCTACACTCCAATAAAAATTAAAGAAAAAAAAGAAATATCTGCATTGTATTAGTTCCATGCATGCTTGAGGGCTCAGCCCTTCATGAACATAGCTGCTATAAACACAGTGGTTTTCAAGTAGCATTAGTGGTGATAACAATGATGAAAAAAGTCACTGTAACCCTTCAGCATGACTTCATTGCCCAAAGGATTAAACTATTGTTTACAGCTCATTTTTGTAGGCTCCAGTATAGCCTAACTCTTTCATCAAAGGAAAGTTCTTGAATGAAGAAGAGACTTTCACCATTAAAACCACGGTTCCCTACATAACTATGCTTCACATGTTCTGATATGCTTTGTTTCCCTGTAAAAGTATGTAAAATTCATTTTGAACACAGGGAAAGTGCAGCAAATGTCTTCTGAGTTATTAACAGAGTAACACTCATCCATGACCTGTGTAGGACTTAGGAACACAGGCCTCTACTTCTTAGGACTCAACTGGGGATTCCCTTTCTCTCCCACAAAACTACCTTTGATGATGAACCTGACAAGTTTTCCCTGTCCTTTTAAACACAGGAAAGGGAACAGACTATTTGATATTACTTCCATAAATGCAAAGACCGTAGCAGGGATATCAACATTCTCATCCAAAAGTCAGAGTATATCAAGGTTCCTGTCTAGTACTCAGTTTTAGCTTGGAGGCTTGTTATCTTAATCCCCTCTACCCTCAATTGGTTACAGAGATCCACTTGAGACATGAGAGAATGTTCAAGAACTGAGGCGAGTTATCTTCATAGAGTTAGGTGTTGTTTCCTACCCTTTTGCTGGACATAATATATAGATTGGGGTCCACTGTGGGCCCAAGTGGAATGGTTCCACTTACACAATGATTGAATGAAATAGTGGCTGAATTCCAGTAATGGAGTCAGGCTTCCCGATGGTTTGTGCTTCCAATAAGCAACTTACCTTTTTCTGGCTCTGTGTAGTCCTGGGCATCGGATGGTAGTCCTCAGGCAGTGGTATAGTGGTAAATGTCTATCAGTTTGCTTTCCTACAAAAAATTGTAGCAAGTCTTAGGATTTTTTTAAGCTAAAGTATCTTTTCTCCCCTTTGACAGCTTTTAATTTTTTATTGTTTTTCATTATTTAGGATTGTGATGAATTGAAATGTGTTTTATTCAAAGTTTTTTCTACTTGTTTGTAACAATTCTAAAATTTATAGTTTGATGTCCTCCAGCAATTTTAGAAGTTTTTCTACCAGTGCTGCTGCATGCTAAGTTACTTCAGTTGTGTCCAACTCTTTGTGACCTAATGGATGGTAACCCACCAGATTCCACTGTCCATGAGATTCTCCAGGCAAGAATACTGGAGTGGATTGCCATGCCATCCTCCAGGGGATCTTTCTGGCCCAGGGATCAAACCTGCACCTCTTACATCTCCTGCATTGGCAGGTGGGTACTTTACTATTAGCTCCACCTGGGAAGCCCACCAGTATTTCTTCAAACATTCTGCTTTATTATCGTCTCTCACTTTTATGATGTCATAATTACACAGATTTTAGATTTTTTTATCTTCATCCATGAAGATCTGTTATCTCCATGATTCTATATGTATATTTCCAACAGAATTATTTTCACACGCCTTAATTCTCACCTGACAGGAAATGGTTAGATGGCATCAATGACTCAATGGACATGAATTTGAGCAAACTCTGGGAAATTGTGAAGGACATGGAAGCCTGCTGTGCTGCAGCCCATGGGGTCACAAAGAGTTGGACAGGACTGAATAACTGAACAGCAACACTTGTGTTAACTTCATAATTAGGAATTTATATTGAGTTGCTAATTTCAGTTTTTCTTTTCTCAGTTCCATAATTTTACTTTCTTTTTAAAAAAACATATTCTANTGGACAGGACTGAATGACTGAACAGCAACACTTGTGTTAACTTCATAATTAGGAATTTATATTGAGTTGCTAATTTCAGTTTTTCTTTTCTCAGTTCCATAATTTTACTTTCTTTTTAAAAAAACATATTCTAGTTTACAGCTAAAATTTTTCATCTAATCTACATGTCATGCAATTGACAAGACATTAATTTCTGAAATATCCAAATAGATCATACAGCTCAATACCAAACAGCCCAATCAAAAATGGGCAGAAGACCTATGTAGACATTTCTCCATACATGAATAATCTTCTTTTCTAATATTTTGGACATAGAAATTCCAGTTTTTTAAAGTCTAGGTCTTTCACAGAACTAAAACACTTATTTTTAATTTGTATAGAAATACAAAAGACCTTGAATAGCCAAAGCAATTAAAAAGTAGAGCTGAAGGAATTAGGCTCCCTTACTTCAGATTATACTATAAAGCTATAGTTATCAAAACAGTGTGGTACTAGCACAAAAACAAAAGAGCTACAAATATTGACATAGATCAATTGAACAGGATATAAATCCCCCAAATAAGCCCACTTACTTTTGGTCAGTTAATTTATGACAAAGGAAGCAAGAAGACACAATGGAGAAAACACCGTCTCTTCAAAAATTGCTGCTAGGAAAACTAGACAGCTACTTGTCAAAGAATGAAATGACAGCATTCTCTAAGCCATACCAAAAATTAGCTCAAAATGGACTAAAGACCTAAATGTAATTCCAGATGGTATAAAACTCCTAGAAGAAAGCATAGTAAAAAGAGTCTTTCATATAAATCACAGCAATATTTTCTGGATCCATCTCTTAGAGTAATTGAAACAAAAGCAAAAGAAAATAAATGGGGCTTAATTAAACATAAAAGATTTTGCACAGCAAAGGAAAGCATAAAAAGCAACAACAACAAAAGATAATCTACAGAATGGGAGAAAATATCTGCAAATGATGCAATCAAAAAGTCGTTAATTTCTGAAATATACAAATAGCTCATACAGCTCAATATCAAACAAGCCAATCAAAAATGGGCAGAAGACCTATATAGACATTTCTCCAAAGAAGATACAACCTCCCTAATACCATCTAATCTCTGCTTAGCTTCTCAGCTTCTTTGCCTTGACTTATAAATTAGTAAAAACCTCAAGAGGAAGTGTAAAGCCTTAGTAACCTATTCATCTATTTACATTTCTCCCCGAGTTTTTTAGACCCTAGGTCACTACTTTCATTGTAGTTTCCCCATTCTTTCAAACAGATTGTGATAAATTTAATCGACCTTTCCTAGAGTGGGAAAAGAGCTAGTCTATCAGGGTAAAAACTAAACACCCTCTTTGTTTCTCTGTGTGCATGAGTGGCAAGTGAAAGGTTGAGAGACAATTTCATTTTTCTCAAATTGTGCATACACTTTGTGGGTATGGTAAATCATCCATATGGATCTTCCTTTTCTTCTGTTCATTACTTAAACATTGGTGTTCATTAGGATTTCTTCTTGANGAAAGGTTGAGAGACAATTTCATTTTTCTCAAATTGTGCATACACTTTGTGGGTATGGTAAATCATCCATATGGATCTTCCTTTTCTTCTGTTCATTACTTAAACATTGGTGTTCATTAGGATTTCTTCTTGAGAGATATTATTCACACAGTGCATGAAATGTTGCCCATATTCTGAAGAATCTCAAGTTTATTTCTCCACCCCAGAACATTCCTCTGGGCTTCAACTCTAGATTTCAAACACTTTATTGAGAATCTCTCTCTGCAAATCCTCTTCAAATCCAGAACTTTTATGTCCAATACTGAAATTACCTTCCTTTTCACCTCCTTACCAGTCTCAACTTACTTTCCTGCTTCTATTCACTGTTTTACTTAATAACAGTCTAATTTCTCCTGCATACTATCTTTTNTCTTCAAATCCAGAACTTTTATGTCCAATACTGAAATTACCTTCCTTTTCACCTCCTTACCAGTCTCAACTTACTTTCCTGCTTCTATTCACTGTTTTACTTAATAACAGTCTAATTTCTCCTGCATACTATCTTTTTTCTTTTCTTTGCCACACCCCATGTCATGTGGGATCTTATTTTATTGACCAGAGAGACTGGTACTCTAGTAAGATACCTCTTTTCCTGGAAGCATGGATTCTTAACCACTAGAGCATCAGGGGAAATCCCCCAGGATCTTACCTTAAACTACAAAACTATAAAGTCATCCTCTATTTTTTTGTGTTAAATCTCACATGATCATGAAGTACTCTATATGCAAGAGTATATACAGAACATATAAAAATTTTAATCACATTTTAATATATTTAGTATATAGTATAAAATATTTAAATACACTCCCTTTACAATGTGTAATCCCACTTACACATTGAGACTGACATAAATTAGGACATATGGCAACGATTTCTCATCAAAGTTTTCCAACATTCTGCTAATTCAGGGATGGCAAATGCTTAGCTTATGCCAGCTGCCTCCTTCTCTTCTTTCCTTTCTTACATGGATAATAACCATTGCTTCTTTCCTATGGGAGACTTTCCTCCTGAGTCCANGCAAGAGTACTGGAGAGGGGTGCCATTGCTTCTTCCTAAAATTCCCTTCCCCATTCACCACAAGCCTGTTAAACTCCTACAGACCATTAATCTTTCCTAAACTTCTCTGAGCAGAATTCGTTGATCCTTCCTCTGAATCTCCAGAACATTTTTTTAACCTTTAGTCAAGAATACAGAGATTTTCATTATTATGTATTTTAATTATTTATACATGTGGCTAGTAGGTTATTCCAGGTGACAGATGTGTCCTCATTCAGTGCATAAGGTCTAGTGGGTGTTTTGCTTTAAAAGAATGCATTCAGTGGACAGTCCTCTTTTCTCTTTGTGNTTATGTATTTTAATTATTTATACATGTGGCTAGTAGGTTATTCTATTCCAGGTGACAGATGTGTCCTTATTCAGTGCATAAGGTCTAGTGGGTGTTTTGCTTTAAAAGAATGCATTCAGTGGACAGTCCTCTTTTCTCTTTGTAAACAGGGACAACAATGCTTGCTTATTTCTATTCACTTATTTACTCAACAGATACATTTTAAATATCTACTATGCCTTAGTCATGAGTATCATCCGTGACAGCAATTTGCGGTTTCAGTCAAGGCAACAGAAACTGAGTGACAACCACTTTAAGTGGACTTTGTGCCGACATATCACTCTGCTGTGCCCCTTCCAGGGGCAAAGGGACAGAAAATGAAGTATTTGGCTCTCCTACGGTGTGCCACAATTCATGGCTCACATTGATAAATATTGATCTTGTATAAGTTACTCAGGAGAGGCAGCCGACGGTTCTCTGAACCANATCTCGTCCTCTGATGTCCCCTTCTCTTCCCGCCTTCAATCTTTCCCAGCATCAGGGTCTTTTCCAATGAGTCAGTTCTTCATATCAGGTGGTCAAAGTATTGGAGTTTCAGCTTCTGCATCAGTCTTTCCAATGAATATTCAGGACTGATTTCCTTTAGGTTGGACTGGTTGGATCTCCTTGCAGTCCAAGGGACTCTCAAGAGTCTTCTCCAACACCACAGTTCAAAAGAATCAGTTCTTCAGTGCTCAGCTTTCTTTATAGTTCCACTCTCACGTCCATACATGACTACTAGAAAAACCATAGCTTTGACTACACGGACCTTCGTTGGCCAAATAATGTCTCTACTTTTTTTAATATGCTGTCTAGGTTGGTCATAGCTTTTCTTCCTAGGAGCAAGTGCCTTTTAATTTCATGGCTGCAGTTAGCATCTGCAGTAGTTTTGGAGCTAAAACAAATAAAGTCTGCCACTGTTTTCATTGTTTCCCCCTCTATTTGCCATGGAGTGATGGGACCATATGCCATGATCTTAAGTTGAGTTTGAAGCCAACTTTTTCACTCTCTTCTTTTCATCAAGAGGCACTTTAGTTCTTCTTTCTGCCCTAAGGGTGATGTCATCTGCATATCTGAGGTAATTCATATTTCTCCCAGCAGTCTTGATTCCAGCTTGTGCTTCATCCAGCCCGGCATTTCACATGAGATACTTAGACATTTGAATTTTATTCTGCAGGAAAGTTAACAGGTCTTCTGACACCATTCAGATCTTATAGGCCAGACTGGGGGACAGGAAAATAAGTAGGAGGCTGGTGCAACATCCAGGTAGTGAGGCCTGGTATTGAGACAGATGAAAAGTACATATAGAAAGGCTCACACGCCATTCGCCATCAACCTACAAATGGAGTGGCTTGGTTGACTGTTTGCAAAAGGGGATTTTTGTGGCCCAGTCAGTGAGAGAAGCATCAGCCTGGCCTCTTATATTCTGCTGGGGCTTCAGTTTCATCTTGTAGCTGGTATGTGAGGAATGATTCCACAGATCCATTATGGTAGAAGACTTTGCCCAGATGCAAATGATTATGGATCTGTTTTAAGGTCATTTTCACCTATCTAGGTCATTTTTTCTTATTTTTCTTCTAGCCTGGGGCAGATTTAAAGACTTCCCGCTTTTTAAAGCACTATAGCTGGGGTGGGGTATTTTTTTTTCCCCCAGCAATGATATGCCAAGTGAATGTTTGGATAATTCTGCACCATTCATAGAGAAGGGACAGGGTGGCTAAAGATGACCCTGCAAATAGATTGGCGTTGATTTGAAGTCTATACATCAAAATCTGTTCCATTGGTTTGAACTGTTGTATTTTGAGAAATCAGTTGTTTATCTCTTTAAGCAGGGTTGAAGGAAACACTTCAGTCTTCCAAGACCATAAAGAACTCTTTTTGGAAACAATTTGGTGAAATGACAGTCATAGCCGTGAGAAAGATTTGTTTAAAAAATGATTTTAAGTCTTTTTGCTAAAGGTTTAGAAAGATGTCTGTTGCAGTGATTTTGACATTTTCTAATCAGCCTTGGCTCTCACAGTAACGTAGCTACAAAGCCCTTTACACACAGGCACATGGGCACCAGAAATTATTTGTTAGCTGCTCCATAATTAAGCTGAACTCGAACTAGGTCTTAATTCCCCCACTTACTTGCTGTGTGATCTCAGGCAAATCCAATAACTTTCTACACCTTGGTTTCCCCGTCTGTAAATTGAGGGCAATGATCCTTACTACCCAGAATGGTTGTTAAGAATATAGTGGAAAAACTGGCATGCTATGTTCCATAAATCTCAGTTCATTATCTGAGTAAAGAAGTACATGGACTTGGGGCCAATAGACTTAGGATAAAGATCCAGCTCTGGCTCTCCCTAGTCACATGGCCTTGGACAACTCATGCATATCATTTGTCTGTAGTCTATAAAATGAGATGACAGTACTTTCCCCAATTAAACAACATGATGTATTTAACATTTGACTTTTGTCTTTATCTTCTATAAAGCAGTCTGAGGCAAGGATTAACGTGCTGGGACATCTAGTTGGAAGTGGAAGCCAAGGGAGGCCAAGGTGAGGAAGAAAAGCAGAAATGAAAGCAATGTGTGATTTGTACGCCACCAGTATTGCACTCTTCAGGGTGAGCTACAAAGAGATGCTGATCCTACAAAGGCATATTTATCCCTTTAGCTACTATGACTTTTCAGAGAATTTTCAAGCAGATGCTGCAACTCAGCAGACAGGAGGAAAGAGAGAAATGAATCTGCTTTGGTCCTCCTGGTCTCCCTTTCCCATTGATCAAGGTTTACTCCATAAGGAGCTAACTCCCCTCCCCTCTGAGTCATATCATGGGGCCCCTCAAAAGCTAAATAGGAAGCAGTTTATCTGTCCCAGTGGAAAGTTACCTCTATGTAGTCTAACTTGACCTGTGGGCCATGTGTGTGACCCTTGACCGCTCAAGGAGCTCCATCACCCACAGTGGCACCAGAGCACTCCAGCCTCTTCATGCTGGGCTCTGACTGTGTAGGGGGGAAGACAGCATCAGTGATACACAACAGGAGTGAGTGAGATTTCAATTTTAAAAAATATTTTGAAAGCTTAAATGTAACCTGTTTTTTAAATGAAAAGTTGGAGGCCCATAGAGGGAAGTGGACTTCCCCGCTGCACTGCTGCTAGAGTCAAAGTCCATCAGACCTCTGCTCCTCCAACTCTGTGTTCCTTAACCTACCTGGCAATCTTGTTTGGAAGGAGATTCTGACCCATTAGGTCTGAGCTGAGCCTGTGATCAGGTTCTGTAAGTTATGTTTTGAGTTGCAAGATTTTAAACAGCCAGAGCCACCTTGGAAATCCATACTACACACCACATGAATGAGACTTCAGCACATTTTCTTCTTTCATCCACCACCTTAGTCTAGAATGGTCCCCCTTGCCCATCGCTTGCACCTGACTCTACCCTGCTACTGAATTTTTCCTGTCTTTGCCTGTGATTTTCTCAACACTGTCTTTGCCTTAACAAGATGGCTCAATGCCCCACTCTTCCTTCTTGGCAAAGATTCTGGGCCCCTCACTATCACTCAAGCTCTACCACATGAAGAGGCACTGAGTGCACACTCTCCCTTTCTGCAGCGCGGGCCCAGAAGCCTCCAGCACAAGGCATTCCTTGCGCTCAGTGCCTATACTGGGCTCCACCCAGCTTGTTTTATGTGAAGATGAGAACCCCAGTCTTCCAGGTACTTTTCACTGTGCCCTAATTCTAAGGGTTAGTAAGGCCATAGGGGATTTGTAGGGCACAAGAATATCTTAGCGCTGGAATGTGTACTTGTTCTCAAAAAAAAAACCCAACAACACAAAGCTCACATTCAAACTGGAATACTCTGGTTTCCTAAAAACCACAGCCAAAATAGATTTTCTTTCCTGTTTACATATGAATCAGATTGTGCTTCAGAGTTACTGATTTGCAAACAAATCTGAAATTATTTACGAAATATCTACTGTCTCCAAAGGTGCAGCAAGAGAGCACAGAATGGGCTAGTGTTAGTGAAACTGAAGCAGTCACTAAAGGGGAAACTGAAGGAGAAAAAACAGATGAATATGGATGGGAGAACCGTGGGAATTACACTTCCCAAGCTCTTTGTTTACTGTGACCTAGAGCAGGTGGCTCTGAGAGGCAGTTTCCCATGGGTAAGAAGAGTAGGGACTCTGCAGCCCAACGGCAACAGTTCAAAGTCCACTCTGCCACTCACCACTGGCGTGATCTTGACCGAGTCATTAAGTGCCTTGTTTCCTTGGCTTCCCCACTTGTAACATGGGACTAATAATAGTACCTATCTCATGGAGCTGGCATAAGGATTACTTGAGTTAATCATTTAAACACACCCATTTAAATTTTTCCCACCACATAATAAGCACCCAACAAATGGTAAGCCAGCATGCTGCCAGCTGAAACTTCACTGCTTTGACTCCCACTCAAAAAATTATACTATAGCAGAATGCAAGCAGGCCAAGGTGAAAAGAGAAAACAAGTCTTTATACACTTGAGAAGACTAAAATCATATCAAATGTTTTCTTGTTTGTTTGTTTTCTTGTCCAGAAAGAAATATATTCTCATAGATCAAAGAAGTATTTATGCTAATTTCTTCAGGAACCAAGATTTTTAGTGTATGGAAAAAGAGAAACAAGTGTAAATCAATAATGTTAGACTTTATATTACTATATTTGGGTTGTAAGTGATTAGTATGAGTATAGTTTTTTAAATAGGCTTTTTTTTCTTAGCTTTGCCCACTAAAAGTGCTTAGAAGCAATTACAGCTTCATGGCAGTGAGCAGCCCTAGCACCCAAATTGTGGCTTCTTCCTGTGGTCATGTATGGATGTGAGAGTTGAACTCTGAAGAAGGCTGAGCACCGAAGAATTGATGCTTTTGAACTGTGGTGTTGGAGAAGACTCTTGAGAGTCCCTTGGACTGCAAGGAAATCCAACCAGTCTATTCTGAAGGAGATCAACCCTGGGATTTCTTTGGAAGGAATGATGCTAAAGCTGAAACTCCAGTACTTTGGCCACCTCATGCAAAGAGTTGACTCATTGGAAAAGACTCTGATGCTGGGAGGGATTGGGGGCAGGAGGAGAAGGGGAATGACAGAGGATGAGATGGCTGGATGGCATTATGGACTTGATGGATGTAAGTCTGAGTGAACTCCAGGAGATGGTGATGGACAGGGAGGCCTGGCATGCTGCGATTCATGGGGCCGCAAAGAGCTGGACATGACTGAGCGACTGAACTGAACTGAAAGACCATTTCTCTCCAAAAGGAACATGGACTCCTCTGAAGAGAGGATGATGATGATCTGGACCAGAGAATTTCCAGAGACTTCTTGTACCAGAATGAGGGAAGCTATCAAAGAGTGTTGAAGATATGATTAAAGGACCCATGGCAAATGTATTAAAATATGCTGCATATAAAACTCAAGCGCTCAAAGTGATACCCAGTAGAAGAATAAATAACCTCAGCACTCAGTGTTCACCACTATTAAAGGGACCGGATCATGTATCCTGCCTTTCCTCAATGAAAAAGAATTCAGAGTAAACAGATATTCACAATTTGTCAGCACAGTGGGTCCATACAGAAGAATTCCAGCCAATACATAGGAAAGGAAAAGAGAACTAGAAAAAGAGCCCATTTTCAACTCTTAACAAAATAATTGGTTTAACCAAAGATTGTTTGTAAATGAAACCATTAGCTGAAAGTCTAAAGGAAATCTTGGGATAGAGATATTAGACTGTTGCTACCTGAAATTTTGATTAAATTAGCATCATAAAAATGGTACAGTCAGACTTTCTGTGCCTCCTACTGTGACACAGCATGAAGTATAAAGCACCAACAATGAAATGCTCTTTGGGAAAAACCCTGGACTTGAATCTCAGCAAGACTTAACTAGCTTCTGGCTTACTATAAATAGAAAGGACACAGAAATCAGCTAAATGACACTACAATGATGCAAATAGACACATTCAGAATGTAGGATTTTCTATAAGACCTGGTTTCTTCAATAAGAAAAACAGCATAAAAGGGGAGGAATCAGGGAAAGACATCAGGGGAAAAGGGCTGTTGTAGCTTAGAGACTTAAGAAATACAACTGATTGCAATATGTGTGGATTTTTATTTATATCTTGATGTGAACAACGGTGCATCACATTCTTGGGATAATTAGAGAAATCTAAGTACTACACCAAGGCATAATAGTGAATTTCTTTAGGTGTGATGGTAACCTTGTGGCTAGCCCAGAAAGTGTCCATATTGGTGGTGGGTGAAGGATGCAACATGGTATTTTTTTCTTTTCTTTTCTTTTCTTTCTTTNGCCCTTTTAGGGTAAGGATAGGGGTTGAATGCCCTATGAACACTCTGAGGGGACTAATGTGTTGTAACCCCAACTGTGGGAACACCAGAGAGGAAAGAAAAACACAGGGCCTTTCCAACAGGATGGGTCTAACGCCACACTGTGATCCTGGTGTGCCTAGTGAGTACAAAGGGAGAGCAAGCCAGCTACTCTTTTATGGCCCTCCCCAGAGGCAGAGAGGCACGAGACTGACAGCCAGGGGCCACAGTAATCTTGGCCACAGAGACCACGTCTCCCACCAAGCTGTGAGGAGACTGGCAGTCGCTAACCACATCTTCCTGGGATCCTAGATGGTTTGTATCTGCCAGGAGTGTCACAAGCTGAGGCCAGCTCCCCTAGGAGACACATAGCCCACCTGGGACTGTGCGCTCGTGGCCCACCTGAGAGCCTGAGGGCTTGGACCTGGGAAGCACATGAGATGCATGGCCCACCTGGGACTGCGCCCTCATGGAGACAGCAGGAACCTGAACAGCTTGGAACTGAGAAGTGCGTGGCCCCTTTCTGCTGCTGCTGTTCAGTCACTCAGGCATGTCTGACTCTTTGAGACCGCATGACTGCAGCTCGCCAGGTTTCCCTGTCCTTCACCATCTCCCAGAGCTTGCTCAAACACACATCCATTGAGTGGGTGATACCATCCAACCATCTCCTCTGTCGTCCCCTTCTCCTCCTGCCCTCACTCTTTCCCCGCATCAGGGTCTTTTCAAATGAGTCAGCTCTCTGCATCAGGTGGCCAAAGTATTGGAGATTCAGAGTCAGCATGAGTCCTTCCAAAGAATACTCATGACTGATCTCCTTTAGGATGGACTGGTTGTACCTCCTTGCTATCTAAGGAACTCTCAAGAGTCTTCACTAACACACAGTTCAAAAGCAACAGTTTTTCAGCACTCAGCCTTCATTAAGATCCAACTCTCACATCCATACATGACTACTGGAAAAACCATAGCTTTGACTATACGGACCTTTGTCAGCAAAATGATGTCTCTGATTTTTAATATGCTGTCTAGATTTGTTATAGCTTTTCTTCCAAAGAGCAAGTGTCTTTTAATTTCATGGCTGAAGTCACCATCTGCAGTGATTTTGGAGCCCAAGAAAATAAAGTCTGTCAAATAGTTTCCATTGTTTCTCCATCTATTTGCTAGGAAGTGATGGGACCAGATGCCATGATCTGTTTTTTTTTTTAATATTAAGTTCCAAGCCAACTCTTTCACCTTCCTCTTTCACTTTCATTAAAAGGCTCTTTAGTTCCTCTTTGCTTTCTGCCATTTGTTGTTGTTCAGTTTCTCTGTCATGTCTGAATCTTTGTGACACTATGGCCTGCAACACACACTTCCTAGTCCTTCACCATTTCCCAGAATTTGCTCAAACTCATGTCCATTGTGTTGGTGATACCATCCAACCATCACATCCTTTCTCATCCCCTTCTCCTCCTGCCTTCAGTCTTTCCCAGCATCAAGGTCTTTTCCAATGAATTGGCTCCTAGCATCAGGTGACCAAAGTACTGGAGCTTCAGCATCAATTCTTCCAAAGAATATTCAGGTTTTATTTCATTTAGGACTGACTGGGTTAATATCCTTGCAGTCCAAGAGACTCTCAAGTGTCTTCTCCAAAACCGCAGTTCAAAAGCATCAATTCTTCAGCACTCAGCGAGTCTTCTCCAAAACTGCAGTTAAAAAGCATCAATTCTTTAGCACTCAGCCTTCATCATGGTCCAACTCTTATATCTTCCTGCCATTTGGGTGGTGTCATCTGCATATCTGAGGTTATTGATATTTCTCCTGGCAGTCTTGATTCCAGCTTGTTCTTCATCCAGCCCAGCATTTTGCATCATGTTCTCAGCATAAAAGTTAAATAAGTATGGTGACAATATAGAGCCTAGGGCTGTGGCAACACCTGTGTGTCGATCCACTGCAAGCACTCCCCACACATGCCAGTGGTATTTGTTTGCAGTGTCCCTTCTTCTCCACAGCACCACTGAGCAAGTGAGGCTGAATAAGTGGCCACTTTTACCCCACCCATGTCAGGGTGGAGATTCGACACTGAAAAGGCTTGCAAGCAGAGGAGGCCAACCTAAGCAAAGAAAAGAGTGGGAAACCACTCTGGAAATGGCAGATGCAACATATTAAAATCCTACAGTTAAGCTGAAACTGCCCTTGAGGGCAATTGTAGACTTTGATAACAAGTACAAGCCAGAAAAAGGAATTATCGGGCACTGAACTGACCCCACAATGTTTTGTTTTGTTTTGTTTTCATTTTTGTGTTTGATTTTGTTTTTCTTTTTTATCGTGATTTTGAGAGTCTAATCTCTACTACAAGTTTTAATTTTTTTTATTTTTGATATTTGTTATTAATTTTGTACCTTTAAGAGTCTAATTTTTAGTATCCTTTTTCACTTAGGAATTTGATTACTGCTTTGATTGCTCTCTTCCCTTTTGACTCTCCCTTCTCTCCTCCCGGTTACCTCTATTTCCTTCCTTTTCTCTTTTCTATAGAACTCTGTGAATCTCTTTGGGTGTTCCTGACTGCAGAGGGCTGTTTCACCATTAACCTAGGGGTTTTGTCTTCTGTGCTGTGTAAACAGAGAAGTCTTGATGTTACTGTAAGAGGGGGACCAAAACCCAGAGGCAGGAGGCTCAACTCTAGAAGTCTGGACCGTCATAGAACTCCTGATCCCATGAAACATTAATAGATAAGAGCCCACCCAAAAGCCTCCATACTTACAATGAGACCAAGCTCCACCCAAGAGTGAGCAAGTTCCAGTGCAAGACACCACAAGCTAATAATCCAGCAAAACAGGAACACAACCCTGAACTTAAGAAGACAGGATGCCCAAAGCTATACTGATAGATTATGGTGAACGATGGAGATTGTGATCATGATCTCCAAAGATTTAGCTTCAGGACCAGGGATCAGGCTTGATCACTCAAGAGTTTTGTATAGCAGAGTTTTATCAAAGATTAAAAAGAAACAAAGAAAGCCTCTGACATAGACAACAGACGGCAGACAGAGAATGGCTCTTCGCAAGGAAGCTATTTACTTTTTCAACTGGTTATTACAATAAACCAAAAGAATGTCTCAAGTTTGTAAAGATCTTGCCAGACTTCCACAATTTACACTTTAAGATGACAGGATTAGAACTAGCAATACAAAGATCTTACCAGACCCACTCACATAATATAAATTTTAAGATGACAGGATTAGTCAGAAGGGTCTTAAGGAGGAAGCTGTCCTCAAGCAGGGATCAGTTCAGTTCTGTCGCTCGGTGGTGTCTGTCTCTTTGTGAGCCCATGGACTGCAGAACGCCAGGCTTCCCTGTCCATCATCAACTCCTGTGTCTTGCTCAAACTCATGTCCATTGAGTCAGTGCTTCCCTAGTGGCTCAGCTGGTAAAGAATCCACCTGCAATGTAGGAGACCTGGGTTCGATTCTTGGGATGGGAAGATCCCCTGGAGAAGTGAAAGAATACCCACTATACTATTCTGGCTAGGAGAATTCCATGGACCGTAAAGTCCATGGGGTCACAAAAAATCAGACACAAGTGAGTGACTTTTACTTCATTTCATTTTATGGAGTCAGTGATGCCATAAAAATATCTTATCCTCTGTCATCCCCTTCATCTCCTGCCTTCAATCTTTCCCAGAGTCAGGGTCTTTTCAAATGAGTCAGTTCTTTGCATCAGGTGGCCAAAGTATTGGAGTATCAGATTCAGAAGTAGTCCTTCCAATGAATATTCTGGACGGATTTCCTTTAGAATTGACTGCCTTGATCTCCTTGCAGCCCAAGGGACTCTCAAGAGTCTTCTCCAACACCACAGTGCAAAAGCATCAGTTCTTTGGTGCTTAGCTTTTTTATAGTCCAACTCTCACATACATATATGATTACTGAAAAAACATAGTTTTAACTAAACAGACCTTTGTCGGGAAAGTAAAGTTTCTGTTTTTTAATATGCTGTCTAGATTGGTCATAGCTTTTTTCCAAGGAGCATGTGTCCTTTAATTTCACAGCTGAAGTCACCATCTGCAGTGATTTTGGAGCTGCCCCTCAAATAAATCTCTCACTGTTTCCATTGTTTCCCAATCTATTTGCCATGAAGTGATGGGACTGAATGCCGTGATCATAGTTTTTTGAATATTGAGTTTTACCAACATTTTCACTCTCCTCTTTCACTTTCATCAAGAGGCTCTTTAGTTCTTCTTCACTTTCTGTCATAAGGGTGGTGCCACCTGTGTATCTGAGGTTATTGATTTTTCTCCTGGCAGTCTTGATTCCAGCTTGTGCTTCATCCAGCCCAGCATTTTGAAAGATGTACTCTGCATATAAGTTAAATAAGCAGTGTGACAATATACAGCCTTGTTGTACTCCTTTCCCAACATGACCCAGTCTGTTGTTCCATGTCCAGTTCTAACTGATGCTTCTTGACCTGTATACAGATTTCTTAGGATACAGGTCAGGTGTTCAGGTATTCCCATATTTTTAAGAATTTTCCACAGTTTGTTGTGATCCACACAGTCAAATATTTGGCATAATCAGTAAAGCAATAGATGTTTTCCTAGAACTCTCTTGCTTTAACTATGATCCAGCGGATCTTGGCAATTTGATCTGTTTCCTGTCTTTTCTACATTCAGCTTGTACATCTTGAAGTTCATTGTTCATGTACTGTTGAAGCCTGACTGGGAGAATTTTGAGCATTACTTTGCTAGCATGTGAGATGAGTGCAACTGTGCTATGCTTTGAACATTCCTTGGCATTGCCTTTATTGGGGATTGGAGTGAAAACTAACCTTTTCCAGTCCTGTGGCCACCGCTGAGTTTTCCAAATTTTCTGGCATATTGAGTACAGCACTTTCACAGCATCATCTTCTAGGATTTGAAATAGCTAAACTGGAATTCCATCACCTCCACTAGCTTCGTTTGTAGTGATGCTTCCTAAGGCCCACTTGAATTCACATTCCAAAGAGTCATGTCCGACTCTTTGTGAGCCCATGAATCACAAAACACCAGGCCTCCCTGTCCATCACCAACTCTTGAAGTTTACCCAAACTCATGTGCATCGAGACAGTGATGCCATCCAGCCATCTCATCCTCTGTCATCCCCTTCTCCTCCCCCCAATGCCTCCAACTCTTCACATGAGGTAGCCAAAGTACTGGAGTTTCAGCTTTAGCATCAGTCCTTCCAATGAACACCCAGGACTGATCTCCTTTAGGATGGACTGGTTTGATCTCCTTGCAGTCCAAGGGACTCTTAAGAGTCTTCTCCAACACCACAGTTCAAAAGCATCAATTCTTTGGTGCTCAGCTTTCTTCACAGTCCAACTCTCACATCCACACATGACCACTGGAAAAACCATAGCTTTGACTAGATGGACCTTTGTTGGCAAAGTAATGTCTCTGCTTTTCAATATGCTGCCTGCTGCTGCTAAGAAGCTTCAGTCTTGTCCAACTCTGTGCGACCCCATAGACGGCAGCCCACCAGGCTCCACTGTCCCTGGGATTCTCCAGGCAAGAACACTGGAGTGAGTTGCCATTTCCTTCTCCAATGCATGAAAGTGAAAGTGAAGTCACTCAGTCATGTCCAACTCTCAGCGACCCCATGGACTGCAGCCCACCAGGCTCCTCCATCCATGGGATTTTCCAGGCAAGAGTATTGGAGTGGGGTGCCATTGCCTTCTCCGATATGCTGTCTAGATTGGTCATAACTTTCCTTCCAAGGAGTAAGCATCTTTGAATTTCATGGCTGCAATCATCTGCAGTGACTTTGGAGCCCCCCAAAATAAAGTCTGACACTGCTTCTACTCTTTACCCATCTATTTTTCATGAAGTGATGGGACCAGATGCCATGATCTTAGTTTTCTGAATGTTGAGCTTTAAGCCAACTTTTTCACTCTTCTCTTTCTAATTAAATTTAAAAGCTTTTTCACAATGAAGAAAACTAAGCAAGGTTAGAAGACAGCCCTTAGAATGGGAGAAAATAATAGCAAATGAAACAACTGACAAAGAATTAATCTCCAAAACATACAAGCAGCTCATGCAGCTCAATACCAGAAAAGCCAACAACCCAATCAAAAAGTGGAACAAAGAACTAAACAACATTTCTCCAAAGAAGGCATGCACATGGCTAATAAACATATGAAAAGATGTTCAATATCACTCTATTAGAGAAATGCAAGTCAAAAACAAAATGAGGTATCATCTCATGCTGGTCAGAATGGTCATCATCAAAAAGTCACCAAACAATCAATGATGGAGAGGGTGTGGAGAAAAGGGAACCCTCTTACACTGTTGGTGGGAATGTAAACTTGTGTGGCCACCATGGAGAACAGTGTGGAGGTTCCTTAAAAAACTGAGAATAGAAGTGCCATAGTATCCAGCAATCCTACTGCTGTACATACACCCTGAGGAAATCAGAATTGAAAGAGACATTTGTACCCCAATGTTCATTGCAGCACTATTTACAATAGCTAGGACATGGAAGCAACCTAGATTTATCAGCAGATGAATGGATAAGGAAGTTGTGGTACATACACAAAATGGAATATTACTCAGCTATAAGAAGGAATGCATTTGAGTCAGTTTTAGTGAGGTGGACGAAACTGGAGCCTATTATACAGGGTGAAGTAAGTCTGAAAGAGAAAGACAAATGCTGTATATTCATGCATATATATGGAATTTAGAAAGATGATGTCAATAATCCTACAAGCAGGGCAGCAAAGGAGACATAAAGAACAGACTTTGGGACTCAGTGGAGAAAAGAGAGGGAGGGATGATTTGAGAAAATAGCATTGAAACATGTACATTAGCATATGCAAAATAGACCAGTGCAAGTTTGATGCATGAAGTAGGGCCCTCAAAGCCAGTGCTCTGAGACAACCCATAGGGATAGAATGGAGGGAGGTGGGAAGGGGATTTGGGATGGGGGGACACATGTGTTCCTGTGGCTGATTCATGTTGGTGTATGGCAAAAACCATCACAATATTATAATTATCCATCAATTTAAATAAATTAATTTAAAAAACAAAATTTTAAAAAGTGCTATAGGTCAGTATAAAAATAGCAGGCAGAAGTTTGTCCAAGTGGTATTGAACTTAAAGAAAAAAGAGACAGCTGAACAGTATTTATATTTGGTTACTTTTAAAAGAAATTTTCAAAAAAAACCCCACTATATCATGTACACACACAGATATGGTTTATGATGGCTATGTCTTGGAATGTAATTAAAAATAAGAGTGAAGTGAACTTTGACTTTTGCATTAAATATATCTGTATTAGTTGACTTCATTATAGCATATAAGTTGTTTGATTAAATTTTTGTAATTGAATATAATTTTTTAAAAGAAGCTGACTTGTCTTTCTGATTCAGACTCAGAAAGATGTCATCTTATCTAGGAGTGAATTCTCTCATTTACGAAATGCAGTAGATTTTTATACCAATTTTATAATAGTTGCTGAACATTGCTGCAATGTTATATGGGGAACTGCTGTTGCTTGGCAGAGTTCATATACTTAAACTATGGAAAAGTAATGGAAAGGAAATGGATTATTATGAGCCAGTAATATAAATATGTGGTTAAAAAGACTTAGCACTAACAGAAAAACAGCATGCAAGAAGTAATAGTCCTGTGTACTCTAAGTATTCCTTTCACATTGGGAGCCATATAGTGCTATTGAATGAACTCTAATATGTCTACTGGAATAGAGGAGGGAGTTTCAGTTTAAAAAAAATAAGAAAATTATTAGACATTAGCAGCATTAAAGGAAACTGATATTTTTAGACAAAGAAGGAGCAAATATGGGATTATGTGACACAAATCTACAAATATTTGAAGGGCTGATGGAAAAGGAGATAGAGATAATTTTCAAGATGGCAGCTAGGTTGGCTGTATATGCATGCTGCTGCTGCTAAGTCACTTCAGTCGTGTCCGACTCTGTGCGACATAGACGACAGCCCACCAGGTTCCCCCATCTCTGGGATTCTCCAGGCAGGAACACTGGAGTGGTTGTCATTTCCTTCTCCAATGCACCAAAGTGAGAAGTGAAAGGGAAGTCGCTCAATCATGTCTGACTCTTAGCGATCCCATGGACTGCAGCTCACCAGGCTCCTCCGTCCACGGGATTTTCCAGGCAAGAGTACTGGAGTGGGGTGCCATTGCCTGTATATGCATATGTGTATGTAAAATAGAAATGTCATTTTTTATATTTCCATGTTCACATAATTACGTACATGAGAATTAAAGAATTTCAACATAAGAATTGTGATGCGTCATGGTCCAGAAAGAGACAAAACATAGCTAAGAACTTTCAAAGAAAGCCAGAGGTCAGGACTCTTGTGGAAAAATCTAGCTGTAAAGGAGGAACGCAGCACAGATGAGCCCTGTTCAGAGGCTGTCTATCTCTGGTGTCTCTCATGACAGTAGCCAGGTTAATTAACCAGCTTTGCCCACTTACACACATATACCAGGGGTAAGGTAACCAGGCTTGAGCTGAGATAAATGAACGTGGGAGCTGCAAGCAGACACGCAAAGCAGTTCCTAGGTTGAGTGATGCAGGAGATGGTCCGGAAGTCTAGCTAATGGCACCATAAGCCCGCCCCCTCCCAGAGAAAACAGGAGGACAGTGAGCCTCAGCAGTAGCTCCCACACTTCCTCTAAGGAAGCAGAATGCCAAACTGGAATCTCGAATGCAACGGTGAACACCAAATATCCTATGAAAATAGACAACGTAACCATAAATTTATGTTCTAAATCTGAGGGGAGGGAAAAATTGGAAGACTGAGATTGACACACACACACTACTATATATAAAATAGATTACTAATAAGGACTTACTGTATAGCGCGGGGAACTCTGCTCAATACTCTGCAATGGCCTTTGTGGGAAAAGAATATTAAAAACAGTGCATAAATATATATATATGTATAACAGATTCACTTTGCTGTACACTTTAATACAACACTGTAAATTAACTATATTCTAACAAGTATTAAAGATTAAATAAAATAAACCTCCTATGTTTAAGCAAAAAAAAAAAAAAAAAAACCTACAGCATAAACAGATCTTATGCTCGAAGGAGTAGGTTAATAAAACAATAGAACTGGGTGTGTGGAACAGAATTGACATGTTCTTTACTATTTCTGAGAGGAAAAAGCTAGGGCTAAAGTAACAGGAAGTTNACAAAAAAAAAAAAAAAAAAAAAAACCCTACAGCATAAACAGATCTTATGCTCGAAGGAGTAGGTTAATAAAACAATAGAACTGGGTGTGTGGAACAGAATTGACATGTTCTTTACTATTTCTGAGAGGAAAAAGCTAGGGCTAAAGTAACAGGAAGTTAGACTTAAAGTGAAAGTGAAGTCACTCAGTTGTGTCCGACTCTTTGCAACCCCATGGACTGTAGCCTACCAGGCTCCCCAGTCCACGGAATTTTCCAGGCAAGAGTACTGGAGTGGGTTGCCATTTCCTTCTCCAGGGGATCTTCCCAATACCAGGGATCGAACCTGAGTCTCCCACACTGCAGGCAGACACTTAACCGTCTGCGCCACCAGGAAAGTCAACGATTATCAAATAGTTATGAGCAACCAACATGGGACTTCAATTGACAAACTTTTGTCGTGCTTTTTAAAACTCAGTAAAAGGCATACAACAGTGCATTACCCAAACGGAACAGTTTAACAACAATAATAATATCTGTATCTATCTATCCATCTCTATTTACTTAGTTGACTGAAAATTACTGGCCTAGATACCAGGGAAACTATCATCATTGGACCTGGTGTACAGTAGCCCTGCAACAAGTATCAAATGTATGTAAGCACTACCAGGGTAAATATACGTTCATCTTATTTGCTAGCAAAATGACAGGCATGATGGTCACTGGATTTTCATTCTAGTAGGAAAGTTAGCTAATAAATAAATATATAACATATGCAAGCAGTGATGCTTTCCAGGAAGAAGAATGCAGATCAGTCAGGGGATAGAGAACACCCTATGATCGGCTTGGTTGGTTCGGGAGGTGAGGGTCTGCTTTAGACAAGGACACACTTGAGCAAAGACCTGAGTGAAGTGAGTCGCCTGTCACTGTGCAGCCAGAATGTATCGGCTAAACAGCGTTTCTTCTCTTAAGGCTTCAGTGTGTCTGGAGCTTGGGTGTGGCTGAGCTGGCCCCAGGGTCAGTGTCTGCTTGCAAAGCTGGACATGAAGGGAGGATTCTCTTCAGTCT
>SJYW01021954.1:11967-28953 GCA_006410735.1 Raphicerus campestris | reverse complement strand
AACTCAGTCTAGACTGAGCCATTTCCATAACATTCAAGTATAAACTGTAGCCACGCCAGCAAAGCCACCTCTTAACATGGACCTTTCAAGGAAAGACTAAGGAGATCTACAGCACCTAGAGCCAATAAATGATGACTTAGGGAAATAATTTGGCTTGAATTAAATTATTAAATATTAAAGTAGAGTTTAATGTTATCAAATCAAATGTCTTTATCTGAATAGATTTTCCCTTCTGGCTGGTGTGTCATCTGGTCAATCTTCTCCAAATCATTAAAGTTACTCACTAGACACCATTTGAGTGCCTAGGATGCACTGTTAGGGCTCAGTAATCTAAGTGAAAGAAGAGTTGCTGCCTATGAAGATCTTATTGTCTATTCAGAGAGGCAGAAAAGAAGTGAAGCAAAGGGTTAGATGAATGACAATACACTCATAACTTCCAAATTCCAAATGATACATTCAAACCCTGTAGTCAGAGCCTGAAGAATCCAGCTAAACCTCCACGGCATCACGTGTGTTTTGGGGGTTGCTGGCATTTCCTGTTGGCTCAGGGGTTCTCAGTGCCTACACAATCTCATTTTTCAGTGCTGCTTAGCACGGTCATTTCCAACTTAGCAAGCTCGAATGCCACAGGGCCTTTCCTAATTATAGCAAGCTCGGTGAGTTTTTTAAAATCGCCTTACCAAGAAATTAAGTATGCTTAGTATTCTCAGTGTTTTTAGCAGATTATTAAACACTGTTAAAGATACACTTTCCATGACATCATTTCATGTGGAGTCTTTGCTCAAAGACTATAATCCTAGTACTTCTGTTTCAATGACTTCATACATTAAGAAAAACCTTGACTTCGATTACATAAGACATTCAGATTTAATTTACCTAAAATTAAATTCCAGCTACATTACTGATAGTGATATTTTAATGATACATTTATGAAGCAGTCCCTGATGGGTGTAACTCTATCCCTATGACCAGTGTCCAGGGCAGGGATTGACACATGGTTTAAAGTGAATCACGGGATGCTTCACAGTCAACTGGAAAGAAACACTGTCTTTTATTGACTTGGTGTGAACTCGGGAAGACGCAGGTCTTTCATCTTCTGTTGGCAGCGATCCTGCCACCAAACTCAGCCCCACATGAAAGAAAACTTAAAGGACAGAGTTGATTCCTAACGTCAGTTTGAGCACCTCTATCAACCCCTACCTGAGGCCATTCTATTCCTGGCCTTGCATATAAGTGAGCCTAAAATGCCTTTTTATGTTCAGGGCTTATGAGTTAGGTTGGATTTCACTTGCAAACCAGAGAGACCTAACAGTCTCATTCGCAGGGAACAAGGCAGAAAGGAGACTGCAGACAAAACAAGTATAAGTCATTCTGTATTTATTTGGTAATTCAATGCACCTCCCTTTCCCGACAGAAAAGACACAGTCTGAGGTATTCCATTTTAATAAATCTCCCACATCCAGCTTTATACCCTGAATTGTTATGCCCTGAAATTAAGTTTTGTTACCATCATACGAAAGTGATTTAAATGTTTCCCTGAGATTATAAGGCTGTGCCTTTGTCCACAGAGTACCCTTCCTTCCAAAATTCAAGAGAAAAGTAGGAAAAGGGAAGTCTTCTGGTTGGTGGGAGAGGCAGATAACTTAGATAGAATTCCTGAGAAAAAGGTGTAGAGTCAATCACACCACTAATAAATTTTCCCTGGCTGTGAACTCTTATCCTTTCAATGTCTCCAAACTTTTCAGAAGGGAAATTCATTTATTCCATATAAAGACGTTTTAGCTCAATGCTATGTGCAAAGCAGTTTGGCTTCTGTTAACTGCTACAGTTGCCTTGATGCCTCAGTGTCCAGAAAAATGAAGAGCTAGTGAGGTATGGACAGCCTTCCCCAGGGGCATATGGGAAAAAGAAAAACCCAAACATGGATGATGAGAAAAAAATTGTTATCATACTACAGTTAGGCCTGCAATGTTTTTCAAAATAGTTTGAAATCAAAACAGCCTATGATCTTCCCTAGCTAGGCATAGGGAGGGCCTTAGTGGATGATTATCTCAGATTAGGCAATCCAAGTCAGCAAAGCATAAGGCAAACGGACGTGAGTTTTCCAGTCTTGGAGCAATGACAGACAGCTTTGTAGGCAATGCAACTTCAGCAGGAAATCACCCTCCCAAGTTGCAACAACTCACACGTGGGAAGGAGCCAGCTGACTGGGATCAATCAGTCCCAGTGTTGTCAGCCCTCCACCCACCATTCCCCTAGAATGGCACAATGGAAGGACTGTGTTCCCTACTGAGGATTCCACTTTTTAAGAATAAACAAACAAAGGTTTCTATAATCTGACCCACATTCCAGAGTGGAGAAAGGCAGTGGGTCCCGGGGTGGGGAGACTGGGAAAGGGAGCAGATGTCAGGCAAACACGCTCGGGGACAAAATGCTAGAGAGCGTGCAGGCCTCTGAGCACGGAAAAGGGAAAGGCAGGCTGAGCATCGGTGGCCGTCGCACTTCCAGGAACAGCATNAAGGGAGCAGATGTCAGGCAAACACGCTCGGGGACAAAATGCTAGAGAGCGTGCAGGCCTCTGAGCACGGAAAAGGGAAAGGCAGGCTGAGCATCGGTGGCCATCGCACTTCCAGGAACAGCATCCCATCGACACAAAGCTCCCAGTTTCCTCCCCTAGGTTCTCCTATAGTTCTGACAGGCTTTCACCATGTCTTTCAAGAAGTTAGGAACTCCATTCTGCAAAGGAAAGGAGACTGTCATTTCTGTATCCTCACAGCGATGACTCCTGATTCTTCAGGGTGTGGCTAAGGTGAAAGAAGATAGCTTTGGGAATATAAATATGACAATAGGGACCCTGAGCAGGTTTTCACAGAAGGTTGCCACAGATGATGACAAAAGGGAAGATGCAGGACACGGTAAGGCAGGGGCCACTGTTTTAAGACCTTGTTACATATTTTGGCTTTTGCTAATAAAAAGCTAAGATATTTATGAGATATCAATTTTTGAAAGGAAAGATAAAACAGGAAGTGGCATGGCAGGGGAAAGAAATAAGAGTAAAGACTTGTTTTATAAAATTAGAAAATGGTGGGGATTGGGGGGCAAGAGTGGGTATGTCATCCTTTAGTTAGTGTTGCTCACTGGAATTCCCCACACATTGTTCTATTTACTCCTTCTCTACAGGGTGGGGCTATCCGTCTCCATTTTTAAGGGGGAAGAAATTGACGGTTTCTCTAGATTACATAGTCAGAAGCAGGGCCAAGATTCAAACCATCTTGTGCTTGATTCAAAGCCTTTTCACTCTCCCAGGGAACTGGTGAGCCCTCTCACCGGTAAGTAGGACCTTAGAAAGCAGGCTGAATGGTCGGTCAGCATGATTCTAGGTTCTAGGCAGTCTCGAATGACCTGGGTACCACTGGGGTTCCCTCTCCTTACAGAAAAACAATATAACCACAAAGAACCTGGAGACTTCTCCAGGCCTGAATATGGTTAGTTGTCTCCCAAGCTAGGTCAGCCTAACTCCTCTATGAGCAGATACAGGGTCCACAGGCACCCTTGTTCCTACAAGGAACAGGCTACTGTTTGGGAGGTTCCAGAGAGTGATCCTGGAGGGGTCTTGGTGCAAAGCAGGGTGGGGCTGGCATTCCTTCTAAAGTCTGCCTTTCGTCCCAGCCTCTATTGTGGGTATTGGCCACCACAGGCCTAACATAGTCCATCAACCAAGCAGTTTCATAAAAGAGCATCATGAGGCCTGAGACAGCACATCTCTTCAAGGTGACGGCCCCACAGGCTAAGTGAACAGCTGTCAAACACACCTCCCCTCCTGCTTCCTGGGCTCTCACCTTAGCAGCCCAGTTAATGACCCAGGACGGAATCTGGCCACCTGGATTATCGAAGTAATACATGAAAACTAGAGAGAGAGAGAAAGAACAATTCAGGAGGGAACCTGTTAGGAAGATACAGGACAAACCTTGCAAACTTGCCACTTTCATATCCATCCCAGAAAGTAAGGAAGCGGGTTACACAGGACTCCAGGAGACTGTCCCCTCTGCCTTGCCTTGTAGGAGCTTACACAGAAACATTGTGGAAAACAGCCAAGGCACCTTCTGTGGCTATTTGTTAATCACCTGGCAAGCGATACACTTCGACAAAGTTTCTCATTGAATCATGGCTCTCATTAATTGTATTAATCCTAAGAAGTTGCTAAGATTAAACCTCCATTTATAAATGATGACATGAAGATTCAGAAGAGTGGGATGACTTGCCCAAAGTGGCACATCTTAACACACATCACAACTAAGTTTAGATTTCGCCTCAGCCCCGAGCCCACACNGGACCAGATGCCATGATCTTCGTTTTCTGAATGTTGAGCTTTAAGCCAACTTTTTCACTCTCCTCTTTTACTTTCATCAAGAGGCTTTTTAGCTCCTCTTCACTTTCTGCCATAAGGTGGTGTCATCTGCATATCTGAGGTTATTGATATTTCTCCTGGCAATCTTGATTCCAGCTTGTTTTTGTTCCAGTCCAGCGTTTCTCACAATGTACTCTGCATAGAAGTTAAATAAGCAAGGTGACAATATACAGCCTTGACGTACCCCTTTTCCTATTTGGAACCAGTCTGTTGTTCCATGTCCAGTTCTAACAACTGCTTCCTGACCTGGATGCAGATTTCTCAAGAGGCAAGTTAGGTGGTCTGGTATTCCCATCTCTCTCAGAATTTTCCACAGTTTGTTGTGATCCACACAGTCAAAGGCTTTGGCATAGTCAATAAAGCAGAAATAGATGTTCTTCTGGAACTCTCTTGCTTTCTCCATGACCCAGTGGATGTTGGCAATTTGATCTCTGGTTCCTCTGCCTTTTCTAAAACCAGCTTGAACATCAGGAAGTTCACGGTTCACGTATTGCTGAAGCCTGGCTTGGAGANTTCTCCATGACCCAGTGGATGTTGGCAATTTGATCTCTGGTTCCTCTGCCTTTTCTAAAACCAGCTTGAACATCAGGAAGTTCACGGTTCACGTATTGCTGAAGCCTGGCTTGGAGAATTTTGAGCATTACTTTACTAGCATGTGAGATGAGTGCAACTGTGCACTCAGCCCCTCACCTCCTCACATATATATATAAAATCTTGTTGCTTATAAAACATTGATTTAATCTCTAAAACAAAGCTTCAGTACTACCTTTTCCAAGAAGGCTTCCACGATCACCTAGGTTTATGGGATGACAGCAAAACTTAAAATAAGAACAAAACATCCCTCAGAGCAAACTGGAGAGTGACTTTAATAGTATGCAGGAACAAATCCTGAGGACAGCAAAGTCACATTTAACTTAGCACTTTAAGATGCGTTTGCTAAAATTTAAAACGAAAAATATAGCAAAGTTATACCTTTTGCTTACTAATGACTAGAATAAATAACATGGGATTCTACTTTCTAATTGGTTGTTGAAAACTGTGTCACTCACCTTTAACATATTGATCCCACTGTTTCCTATAGGCTAAGTCCATATAGACATCTGCAAGCAGATCTGGTAAGCAGTCCTCCAGAACACCAAAGACCTTATACGCATACAGTCCAGTCTGCTACAAAAACAGAAGAGGTGGAAACAACCTGTTGATTGCCATGTTAAGACTATACAGAATCTGAAAAGCACCTGTTCATGTAACACCATTATTGAGCACTTTCCATTGGTCCTGGTGACACAATGGTGAAGACGGAGTCGGGAGCCTGTCCCCATCGGTCCTATATATCCGGCCTTAGGCATTGGTGCTGGGTTATGTGACAAATGGTGCCTGAGTTGCAGGGGGAGCAGAGCTAGCGGTACCTCCTATCTTATCAGGTGTTCAGGAAATATCTCCATGAGGAATTTATCCAAAGAGTGTTCTAAATGCTAGAAGGAGTTCAGTATGGGAAGATGAGGAAACCCTGTTCCTGGCTCGGCAGAAGGCCCTTAGGTTGACGGGCTGGCTTGTTCAGGGAACAGAAAGTCAGTGGTTCCAGAGCACTGTGATGAGAGGGCTATAGCAGCTGAGGCCAGACAGGTAGCAGCCCTGGGTCCAAAGGGCTTTGCGACTCAGGGTAAAGGGCCAAGATTTTAGTTTAACTACTGCAGAAGACCAACTCACGACTTCAAACAGGGAAATGACTTTAAGTGGGGGTGGGCAACCTTTAAAAGACAATTCTTGCTGCTTGGTAGAACATAGATCATGAGGGAGCATGGAGACGGGTCAGAAGTCCTGGGCAGCGGTCTAGAAAAGGAATGGCGGTGACTGGACAGGGAGGCAACAACAGTGATGGAGAGAGCCTAGACATTCAGTGACACATTTTGGAAGTAGAATCAGTAGGAACTGCCGACACATGGGCTGTGGGGACAGAGAGAGCCAAGAATTGAGGATAACTCTTGGGGTCTTTCTTGAGCAACCAGGTAGATGGGAGAGGAGGTTCTTTGTGGGCTGTAGGATAACCAAGAGCTCTACCTTGGGCAGTGGAATTTGAGATGCTTATTAGATACCCACGTGGGTGTATCATATAGGCAGCTAGCACCCAGGATTCAGACTACTATTTTAAATAACCACGGGCATAATGAAACCCAACACATTGTTTTACCAATTTCAAGACAAAACTTTTCACTAATTGCTCCTTTTTCTTCCTATAAATGATTTATGTATAAAAGAAATGAATAGGGAAAGAAACATTAGCTTTAAATCATACTAGTCCCTTTTATTCAGAAAAAGGTCATTTCTATATTATTAATTACAAGAGATTTCTCTTCTCTTCATGTTAAGCTCTTCTGCTAGGGTTCTGGGCTGGAATTGGTGACAGTATACATTTCACTCTGTACAATGGCAGCTCACAATTCCTGGCTCCCACCTTGTCAAAGGATCTATTATTAAGATAAAATCAATGGCTCAGATTAATTTCAGTGCAAAGGCAAACAAACAAAAATGAAACTTTTAGACATACTCATACTTTCAGGTGTGAAAGCAATCCTTAGACTAATCAAACATGAGTGAACTTGTCTTTTTAAACACTGTTCCAGAGAATTATGTGAAGTCAAGGTGTAAACATGCAGAATCTTTCTAACGACCCTGAGGCTTCAAGGGTCTCCTGACTCAGGTGGGATAAGTACACCCCAGTTTGGGAATCTCAGATGTACATGAAAGTGCCTGGCAGGTAATGGAAGGTAAAATTTAAAATTAATTCATAAGGTTTCAGCTCTAAAAGTCTGCAGCTTTATACCAATGGTTTCCAACCAGCAAATGACAAACTGGCATGCCTTACCACTGCTGTGCCATGGATGCCCCACAGGAAGGGCAGGACTAGGGAGAAATATCTTCTCCTCCTGCCCTCTCCCCTCAAACTCACACATGGGAATAGTGAGGGTTCATACACAACACACATCTACACCCAAACACACTTAATCAGCACCGACAGAAAGAGAGACAAAGCACTTCTGTGTGGGAATACTGGGTCCCCATTTTCTATACTATTAATCTTGGGTCTAAGACTAACCTTGGGTCTAATACTAATAATATTGGGTCCCCATTTTCTATATTATTAATCTTGGGTCTAAGCCTCACATTGGGTCCAATACTAATAATATTGGGTCCCCATTTTCTATACTATTAATCTTGGGTCTAAGACTAACCTTGGGTCTAATACTAATAATATTGGGTCCCCATTTTCTTGATATGGGCTTCCCTTGTGGCTCAGCTGGTAAAGAATCTGTCCACAATGCGGGAGACCTGGGTTCGATCCCTGGGTTGGGAAGATCTCCTGGAGAAGGTAAAGGCTACCCACTCCACTATTCTGACCTGGAGAATTCCATGGACAGTATAGTCCAGGGGGTCGCAGAGTCAGACATGACTGAGTGACTTTCACTTTCACATTTTCTTTATATAGAGAAATATCAATAACCTCAGATATGCAGATGACATCACCCTTATGGCAGAAAGCAAAGAGGAACTGAACAGCCTCTTGATGAAAGTGAAAGAGGAGAGTGAAAAAGCTGGTTTAAAACTCAACATTCAAAAAACTAAGATCATGGCATCTGGCCCCATCACTTCATGGCAAATAGATGGGAAATACTGGAAACAGTGACAGACTTTCTTTTCTTGGGCTCCAAAATCACTGTAGATAGTGACTGAAGCCATGCAATTAAAAGACACTTGGTCTTTGTAAGAAAAGCTGTAAGAAACCTACACAGCATATTAAAAAACACAGATATTACTTGGCTGACAGAGGTCCATCTAGTCAACGCTATGGTTTTCCCAGTGGTCATGTATGGATGTGAGAGTTGGACTATAAAGAAGGCTGAGTGCTGAAGAATTGATGCTTTTGAACTGTGGTGTTGGAGAAGGCTCTTGACAGTCCCTTGGACTGCAAGGAGATCAAACCAGCTAATCCTCAAGGAAATCAGTCCTGAATGTTCATTGGAAGTACTGATGCTGAGGATCCAACATTTTGGCCACCTGATACAAAGAACTGACTCCTTAGAAAAGACCCTGATGCTGGGAAACATTGAAGGCAGGAGAAGGGGACGATGGGGGATGAGACGGTTGGATGGCATCGTTGACTTGATGGACATGAGTTTGAGCAAACTCCAGGGTTGCTGATGGACAGGGAGGCCTGGCATGCTGCAGTCCATTGGGTCTCAAAGAGTCGAACACGACTGAGTGACTGAACTGAACTGATTTTCTGTGCAGTGAGCAAAAGGGATAATAATTATGTATAGAAAAAATGATCTTCTCAGCTTCACATGACTTAGCTTCGGTTATCTGGATGCATGAAGACAAAGTGTTTCCTGGAATTAGTCCCCTTCCCTTCTAAATGTAGTTTCTGCTCTTAGTGACTTCACCCCAGTAATATCACAGAAAAGAAAAGAGAAAGCCCTCTAGAAAGAGAAAAATAGAGTGATGCGACTTATGAGAATACCCAAGAATGGACACTATGACAACTTCCTTTAAACATTCCCTTCATGGCAGGACTGAGAAATGCACCAGAGAAGCAAAATGCTTGGTGATACCTTTGCTAGTCCATCAATGAAATGTTCTTTTCAAGCACCTAGTAGCCCCACTCAAATTCTGGGTCAAAGCAATTTTTTACCCCTCAATTCTTCCAAAAGAAGGGGTTAGTTTCAAAAGAAACAAACTCACATTTTCATTGTCTCTTAAAAATGAAACTTTCATAATTATAAAAGTAAGTCATATTCATTGAGAAAAATTAGAAGATGCCAAAAATAATAAAGAAAATTAAAATGACATGTAACTTCATAATCCTCAAATACCAACTGATAATATTTTGCATATTTTTTGAGTAAATAAATATTTCTATGTGTTATAAAATGGGAGTAATATAGTATAAACAGACTGTATTCCTATTTTAACTACATCATTTTGAAACTGAGTGATCACAGCTAATTTTATTATTCTGTAAATTATTTCTGTTTCCATATATTTTCACAACTATGAACACTGCTGGAAAAATTATTCCAAATGGACAAACCTGGTTCATAATTCTAACTTCTCCATTAGGCAAGCAAAATGCTTCTTTAGAGATAAATTTTAGGATAAATGACATTAACATTTTAATGCTCTTTATACTTTTCATAAATCTTTAAGAAAGAATTTTACCTATTTATACTCTCACCAGTAGCAAAGAAGCATCTCACCAGGACTGGGTACCACTGTTTGTACAAATAATTTAGTAGGAGGAAGCATAAATCTTAGTTTTATGTGGGCAATGTACTGATGTGTAATTCTCTTTCAAATTAGAGATATAATTCTGGTGTAAAATTTTTTGCAGATACGTTTTGAAATTCTAACATTTCAATAAAATGACTCTAAACAAGTTTACTCAAGAGGTGCTTGGCTTTTCCTGAAGGTCCTCCAGAAAAACACTTCTAAGAATGGCTCAATTTCTTTATCTAAAGTAAAATGCAATGCATGCTTTTCTTTTTTAAATTACTTTTAATTGCAGTATAGATGATTTACACTGTTGGGTTAGTTTCTGCTGTACAGCAAAGTGAACTAGTTATATATATATATCCACTCTTTTTTAAGACCTTGATGTCAGGAAAGACTGAGGGCAGGAAGAGAAGGGGGAGACAGAGGATGAAATGGCTGGATGGCATCATCGACTCAATGGACATGAGTTTAAGCAAACTTTGGAAGACAGTAAAGGACAGGAAAGCCTCGCGTGCGGCAGTCCATGGGGTCACAAGGAGTTGGACACGACTGAACGACTGAAAAGCAACATACTTTTCTAATGATCCACTGATCACAGGATACTGTAATTTCCTACACTACAGGTGGTAAAAGAATTATTCAGTGGTAGAGAATCAGTTAATATCATGTGTAGAATATAATTCCCAGAAGAAACAGGAGATTCATTATAGCATATACTTTCTTTCTTACTAAGAAAATTGCACAGCTAATAATTTTCCTGATCTCTTTTACAGGTAGAGGTAGCCATAAGACAATTCCTTCTTCTTTTGAATATAGGTATGATGTCTAGAGCTGAAGCACCTATTTTGTGATTAAGAGACAATAAAAATGAGAAAGCAGAGTGAAAATATTCAGAGTTTTACTGACATTGTTGATCGACTGATGCAATGTCAGCAACTGCTAACCTCTGGACTACTTGCTAGGTGAGAATCAATGCCAGCAACTGCTAACCTCTGGACTACTTGCTAGGTGAGAAATGTAATCCCCTCTTTGGGGACTTCCCTGGTGACTCAGCTGGTAAAGAATCTGCCTGCAATGTGGGAGACCTGGGTTCGATCCCTGGATTGGGAAGATCCCCTGGAGAAGGAAATGGCTATTCACTCCAATATTCTGGAGAATTCCATGGGCTGTATAGTCCATAGGGTCCAAGAGTGGACACAACTGAGCAACTTTCACTTTTCACTTGTTTAAGACTTTGTTAATCCAGTTGTCTGTTACTTGCAGCTAAAAGCAATCCTGCTTATTACAAGTGGCTCTTATTGAGAATTTTATTTGAGCTCTGTGATCCTGAAAAACAACAGATTAAGAAACTCTCCCATGCTTTGTGTTTCAAAAAACAGCTTATCACAATAGAATCACCTTTACATACACATACACACACCCTTTGTTTACCTATCACAAGGCCAGACACAACACCTCTAAATTCCCTTTGACGGTCCCACAAATGATCTGCTAAGCTACTTAGTCCAAGGATCAATAGGCACAAAATGCTTGTTAACCAAACTAGTTAAGCATCTCCTTCCTCCAGACTCTGAGTTTGGGCCCAGCCTCAGTCTAAGCAGCATCCAGCCCTGCTGAGAATGAACTGGCCTCAGGGTAAGATATTCTATTCTATTCTCCAGCAGACCACCTTCACCTCACTTCCCCACATGCGGTTCAGTCTTGCTGACTCCTCTCTCTCTGTGAAAAAAAAAAAAAAAAGACTTTTCTGCCTCACTGCTGAGAAACTCACAGATCTTATGGTCAAAGTATTCTTCCTAATACAATAACCTCCAACTCTAAGTCCAGATTTGTTTCTTATTTGACATTAAAGTAGACTGAGAAAATAGTACTGATCAGACTTCTGAACATTTTCAAGCATGTGAGACTATGTAAATTCATTAAAATAGTACAAAAATACATAAGCATTACCAAAATGAATAGTTAAGGAAGAGAAATAAGAGATAATGGACACAATTAATGGACATTAAACTGTAGCATGTTTAATTTTGCATAGAAATCTGAAACTTCACACACTCTATTACAGAAAGTTCCACCTCCTTCCACTATGTACCACAGAGGGGGAAAAAAAACAGCAACAACAACCATGGGCTTACTATATTCTTAGGCCTGAGAAAACAGTCAGGGAAGGTTTACACTTGGCTTTTCAGCTTGGAATGGATTTGCCTTGGTGATCTGTCAGCCGCCATGCATCCTGCGCTGGAAGCTGTCCAATCACTCTGACCTGCTATAAACTCTTTTAATAATGTTAACATTTATTTCTCTAAACACAGTGCAGTTTCCAGTTCTATGTTCAGTATCTTGTGTAATCTCAACAGAGCCCTGTGGTATCAATAGGGATACTGGTGTCGTGTCCCTATGACACGAAGCTCAGAGAGGTGACACATTGCTCGAGTTCTACCCTTAGCTCTTGGGACAGCCAGAGAGAGGAGGACACTGTCCCTTCTTCTCCCCACGACGGCTCCTAACATGGCTCTACTCTCTCTGCACACGTGCTCCAAGCCACTGTTCCAGACGACAAGCTCAGCATGTCAGTAAAGATGGCACAGGCTCTCAGAGCTGGAAGGAGTCTTAGATCCTTATGCAAAAAATGACAGCGATGCATCAAAAGGCAGCTGATGACTCCTGCTGGCAAAACCTGGATGGGAAACTTTCCTTCCAGTCCCTAACCCAGTGTTCCTGCCCCAGACTACCCAGAAAAATGCATATCTGCAGAGACACCAAGTAGCTTGGTGGTTGTCTAAGACTGGGAACAGGAACAGGAGATGACTGCAAATGGGGAACAGGTTTCTTTGGGGATAACACAAATATTGGAAAATTAGACTCGGGGAAGGATGTGTGACTCCATAAACTTATTAAAAATTAGTGAATTATACACTTAAAATGAGTAAATTTTGAGGTACTTAAATGATACCTCAATAAATACAGGTGTTAACACTAGAAGATTATGAAACTCACTCAAGGTCACACAAGTAACGAGCTTGACCTGAAACTCATTTGTTGCAAAAGAACCTGGACCTGAAGCCAGAGATGTGACAACAGAGTTCACAGCCTATGATCCCGTCTCAAGGCGCCACTGGCTTCTCCCAACATATTATTAGAGAAATAACAAGCCGCCAGAGTATACAGAGCTACGGCCAAGGTGACCCTGTAATGGACCATTCTAGCGGACAGTTCTGAGTGAAAGAGCTTTGTAATATGTTTTACCAGGACAAGCATAATGCAGGTCTTGAGGGGTAGAGTAGAACACAGATCACTCTACTCACAGCAAACATCATTTAATTTACTAAGGGCTTCAAAATGTATCCTCTCATTGGATCCCTGGCACAAATCTGACAGAAAAGGAATTATCTCCAGCTTACAGATGAGGAAGCTGAGACTCAGCTAGGGCCCTTGGTTCATAAATCCCAAAACCTCAGAGCAATTAAGCATCAGAACTATATTTTAGACCAGGAGTTACTGAATCTGTCATGCTGTCTATTTTTCACAGTCCACAAGCTAACAATAGCTTTTAGATTTCAAAGTGGTTATGTAAGTCAATATACAGTCTCTTAGTCTATAAAGCCTAAAGTATTTTCTATTTGGCTCTTTACAGAAAAAAAAAAAATTGCAATCCCTGCTTTAGACCATTGCCACCACCACTTCTAAAAACATACAGTCCAGAAAAGCTCTGGATTACTAGAGTCGTACTGTAATTCCACATGCAAGAGAAATCTTTGCATGATAAACCCCAAATATGTTATATTTTATTTTAAATCACATGTGGGTTTACCTTTTAAGCTCAGACCACTCTTCAAAGTAAATCTGCTGATCTTGAGCACACCGTACAGGATAAACAACAACAATCTTAAACAAAACATATTCAAATTCAGAAAAACAAAGAGAAAAAGGAAATCTTAAAAGAAGTTGGCAGTAAGGAATGGGCGATCACTTTACTTTTAGAGGAATACAGATGAATGTTATAGCAGATATCTTATCAGAAACCACTCTGCAAAAAAAAAAGGGGGGGGGGNTTTACTTTAAATCACATGTGGGTTTACCTTTTAAGCTCAGACCACTCTTCAAAGTAAATCTGCTGATGTTGAGCACACTGTACAGGATAAACAACAACAATCTTAAAACATATTCAAATTCAGAAAAACAAAGAGAAAAAGGAAATCTTAAAAGAAGTTGGCAGTAAGGAATGGGCAATCACTTTACTTTTAGAGGAATACAGATGAATATTATAGCAGATATCTTATCAGAAACCACTCTGCAAAAAAAAAAAGGGGGTAGGATGACATATATACTATTTTGAATAAAATAAATCACTGACCTAGAATTCTATATCCAATGAAACTTTCCTTCAAAAGTGAAGAAGAAATAAAAACTTTTTCAGACAAACAAAAACAGAGAGTTCAGCAGCAGCAGACTTGGCTCTGGAAGAAATGTTAGAAGAAGCTTTTCAGGGAGAAAAACCTAGGGTACAGGTCAGGAACTCAGATGTACACTGCATAAAAGGTGCCCATTTTATTGTCTTAAAGTTTCTGAAAGGTGTGAACTTTCTGTCTTATTCATCAGGCATCACCAAAATGCAGGAATACAATAAGCTCTGAAAAACTGCTTGAATGGGTCATGAAGCAGTATTTTGGAGGTTTCTTCTTACTAGGGTGTATTCAAACAACCCAAAACCAGCTGTGGAATACAAAATTTGACTTACACCCACAGACAGCATGGGGGATCCTGCTCACCCCTCCCCCTTAAGGCATACCTTCAAATCTTGGACCAGCAACCTTGCAATCAGTCAGCATTTTCATGCTGCCACAAGCTCATCCTGAGAGAAGTGAGGAGAGAGAGAGCTGAGGCTCCAACATTATCTATCCAGTTACCCTGAGGGGCGATGGGGCAGGAGAGAGACAGAGAGAGAGAGCTGACCTCCACCAGTGGCAAAAAGAAGGAGGCTACGCATGGCGCTCAGCTTTAAGCCACGGTGGTCCTACCCACTAGTAAATATGGCTCCGTAAGTGTCCCAGATGCATCAGGTGCTCCATCAATCATGTTGGTACCNGAGCTGACCTCCACCAGTGGCAAAAAGTAGAAGGAGGCTACGCATGGCGCTCAGCTTTAAGCCACGGTGGTCCTACCCACTAGTAAATATGGCTCCGTAACTGTCCCAGATGCATCGGGTGCTCCATCAGTCATGTTGGTACCTGGGAAAAGGATGGGAGAAGGATGGGAAAAGGGAGAAGAGTCCTGTCACCCAGAAGTGAAGAGGTCCATGATGCAAGTCGGATTATGATCCCACCTGGGGAATCAGAGTGAAGCTTCTCACCACTGAGGCATATCTGTTTNGTAACTGTTTAGAAAAGAGGAGATATTTGGGGAGGTCCCCAAGGCTGTTGGTTTCTGGGCAAAGAATCATCTCTGTTTGTTCAGTAAGTGGCAGCAACCAATCTTAGATCATGAAAAGGAAGTGTGTTGTTCATGTAACTTAGTTACAGCTTCAGGCAGAGATGGATCCAGGCGTACAAAAACAATGAGGATTCTCCCTCCCTTTCTTCCTCTGTGCACCCTGGAGGTTCTCAGACAGGCAAAAGTGTCTCCACCGCTCTGGACATCTGTCCCTGTAGCTCAGTAGAAAGGGAGCCCCTCAATCCAAATAGCACCAATAAAATTCCCAGAGGCGGTCCTTCTTAACTGCCTTGGGTCATACGCCCATTTCCAAGCTAATCACTGTGTCCCTCACTGACCAGGCTAAGGTCCTCGGGTAGAAGAGCCCCACCCAAGTCCTAAGGCAGGAAGGGAGTGCTCCCTGGAGGAAATGCTGAGTCCTCATGCCAGGAAAGGGCCTGTGGAATGTGCAGAACGGCAGCTGCCCCACCACTGCCACCCTGAGGCCCCTGGGAGAAGCTGTCAGAATGATTCATAATAATGACAGCCGCTCTTTATTGAACACCAGCCTGGTGCAAAGGGCTCTGATAAGTGTTCCACCCATGAGGAGCTGTGCAGTCAGGCAACCTGGGTTCAAATTCCACTTCTTACTGGGTAACTCTGAATGGGCACTTCATCTCCCAGGCCTCAGCTTCCCTATTTGTGAAGTGATATATTGGTGCATACAGTAAGCACTTAGTCAGTGCTTGTTGCGATTTCCACTGATCCTTTTTCTTTTTATTTCAGGTTACAGCTCAGAGTTTTATTCAGCAAACAAAGGAAAGTATACCCTCCAGGCATGGGGCCGTCGGACCCCAAAGGAGAGAGGCCTCAATCTGTCTTGGCTTTCTCTTTTTATACCTTGTTTCCTCCCCCACCCACCCCCCATCCAGTCTACTGATCATTTTAAAGTCACTTCTATTTATAGCTGAGAAAACAGACTAGAGAAGTTTTACTTGCCCTGTATCACAGTCAGGGTTCAAGCCCAGGCCAGCCAGACTCCCCAGAAGGATTCAACGGTGGGGCCCAGATCCTCACCCCAGACTTGAATGTCAGGCCAGAGCCCCATGGAGGGACCAGAGGGCACAAGAAGGAGGGCAGGGAACCAGCTCTGTTGTCTTGATTCCCCTGTTATTCCTGGCCAGCTCCAGACTCCACCCCTCTGTTCTGTGTTTATACTAAACAAAAAACACCCAGCCCTAAGACTCTGGTCCCCAGCCACAGACCCCACCCAGCCCAGCTTCAGGATGCTTGAGAGTCAGCCTCCATTCCAGACTTGCCTCCAGGGCAGCTATGGGGCCTCCTGCCTGCAGGGTACACAGGCATAGCTATACCCCCACCCCGTGCAAGCTGGTGTCTCCAGAAATTCAATCTTTGGTCCCACTTAACTCCCTCTCGCTGTAACCAGACCCAGTCTATGCCTTGCTTGGGAAGAACAGTTCACTTCAGTCGATAAGTCGTGTCTGACTCTTTGAAACCCCATGAATTGCAGCATGCCAGGCCTCCCTGTCCATCACCAACTCCCGGAGTTTATTCAGACTCATGTCCATTGTGTCAGTGATGCTATCCAACCATCTCATCCTCTATCATCCCCTTCTCCTGCCTTCAGTCCTTCCCCGCATCAGGGTCTTTTCAAGTGAGTCAATTCTTCACATCAGGTGGCCAAAATATTGGAGTTTCAGCTTCAACATCAGTCCTTTCCATGAATATTCAGGACTGTTTTCCTTTAGGATGCACTGGTTGGATCACCTTGCAGTCCAAAGGACTCTCAAGAGTCTTTTCCAACACCACAGTTCAAAAGCATCAATTCTTTGGTGCTCAGCTTTCTTTATAGTCCAACTCTCACATCCATACATGAC
>SJYW01021954.1:0-10690 GCA_006410735.1 Raphicerus campestris | reverse complement strand
GAGACAGGGATCAAGACCATCCCCATGGAAAAGAAATGCAAAAAAGCAAAATGGCTGTCTGGGGAGGCCTTACAAATAGCTGTGAAGAGAAGAGAGGTGAAAAGCAAAGGAGAAAAGGAAATATATAGGCATCGGAATGCAGAGTTCCAAAGAATAGGAAGAAGAGCTAAGAAAGCCTTCCTCAGTGATCAATGCAAAGAAATAGAGGAAAACAACATATTGGGAAAGACTAGAGATCTCTTCAAGAAACTTAGAGATACCAAGGGAACATTTCAAGCAAAGATGGGCTCAATAAAAGACAGAAATGGTATGGACCTAACAGAAGCAGAAGATATTAAGAAGAGGTGGCAAGAATACACGGAAGAACTGTACAAAAAAGATCTTCACGACCCAGATAATCATGATGATGTGATCACTAATCTAGAACCAGACATCTTGGAATTTGAAGTCAAGTGGGCCTTAGAAAGCATCACTATGAACAAAGCTAGTGGAGGTGATGGAATTCCAATTGAGCTGTTTAAAATCCTGAAAGATGATGCTGTGAAAGCATAGCACTCGATATGCCAGGAAATTTGGAAAACTCAGCAGTGGCCGGAGGACTGGAAAAGTTCAGTTTTCATTTGAATTCCAAAGAAAGGCAATGCCAAAGAATGTTCAAACTACCGCACAATTGCACTCATCTCACATGCTAGTAAAATAGAGCTCAAAATTCTCCAAGCCAGGCTTCAGCAATACATGAATGTGAACTTCCTGATGTTCAAGCTGGCTTTAGAAAAGGCAGAAGAACCAGAGATCAAATTGCCAATATCCACTGGATGATCAAAAAAGCAAGAGAGTTCCAGAAAAACATCTATTTCTGCTTTATTGACTATGTCAAAGCCTTTGACTGGGTGGATCACAATAAACTGTAGAAAATTCCAAAAGAGATGTGAATACCAGACCACCTGACCTGCCTCTTGAGAAATCTGTATGCAGGTCAGGATGCAACAGTTAGAACTGGACATGGAACAACAGACTGGTTCCAAATAGGAAAAGCAGTACGTCAAGGCTGTATATTGTCACCCTGCTTATTTAACTTCCATGCAGAGTACATCCTGAGAAACGCGGACTGGAAGAAACATAAGCTGGAATCAAGATTGCCGGGAGAAATATCAATAACCTCATATATGTAGATGACACCACCCTTATGGCAGAAAGTGAAGAGGAGCTAAAAAGCCTCTTGATGAAAGTATAAGAGGAGACCGATAAAAGTTGGCCTAAAGCTCAGCATCCAGAAAACGAAGATCATGGCATCGGGTCCCATCACTTCATGGGAAATAGATGGGGAAACAGTGGAAACAGTGTCAGACTTTATTTTGGGGGCTCCAGATGGTGACTGCAGCCGTGAAATTAAAAGACGCTTATTCTTTGGAAGAAAAGTTATGACCAACCTAGATAGCATATTCAAAAGCAGAGACATCACTTTGCCGACTAAGGTCCATCTAGTCAAGGCTATGGTTTTTCCTGTGGTCATGTATGGATGGGAGAGTTGGACTGTGAAGAAGGCTGAGCATTGTAGAATTGATGCTTTTGAACTGTGGCATTGGAGAAGACTCTTGAGAGTCCCTTGGACTGCAAGGAGATCCAACAAGTCCATTCTGAAGGAGATCAACCCTGGGATTTCTTTGGAAGGAATGATGCTAAAGCTGAAACTCCAGTACTTTGGCCACCTCATGTGAAGAGTTGACTCATTGGAAAAAACTCTGATGCTGGGAGGAATTGGGTGCAGTAAGAAAAGGGGATGACCAAGGATGAGATGGCTGGATGGCATCACGGACTCGATGGACGTGAGTCTCAGTGAACTCCGGGAGATGGTGATGAACAGGGAGGCCTGGTGTGCTGCAATTCATGGGGTTGCAGAGTTGGACTCGACTGAGAGACTGAACTGAACTGATAGCTGAGCTGATGTTAATCTGTTTCAAAGGCCATCCGAAACAAATTTGTTTTATTCTATTCAAGTTGTAATGTTGAATGTCTGCTCCAGCTAAAATACTCAAGAGTTTTATCTTAGGAGGACAATGGAATAGCAAAGTAGGATGATGAACCTGTTGCCAGGCTCCAAAGCTCATAAAACAGTAACCTGTAAATTGGTGAAGAGTAGATTAAGTCTGCTGAATACTTTTTTGTAACAGAAACTGTGCTAAGGGTTTGTGTTGAATCTTCAAAATACCAGTTTTAAAATCCATTCTATTACACTCTCCAGATTTTACATGAAGAAACTGAAGTTTAGAAAAGTAAAGTAACTTATCCAAGTTCACATAAGTAGATCAGAGGCAGAGCTGAGGTTTGGAGCCAGTTCTGTTCAATTCTAGAACATCTCTAGGTCACTGGTTACTGATATCGGATCTATAGACATGAAGCCAGAGAAGCCAATGGCTCCCCACTCCAGTACTCTTGCCTGGAAAACCCCATGGGCGGAGGAGCCTGGTAGGCTGCAGACATGGGGTCACCAAGAGTCAGACACAACTGAGCGACTTCACTTTCACTTTTCACTTTCATGCATTGGAGAAGGAAATGGCAACCCACTCCAGTGTTCTTGCCTTGAGAATCCCAGGGACAGTGGAGTCCGGTGGGCTGCCATCTAGGGGTTCGCACTGAATCGGACACGACTTGATTGTCCTTTAAATAATTCAGTTGAACTTTACAATAATATAACAACTGGGAAGTAACTCTTAGTAAACTGCAGACCTTAATTAACAAAATTCAATGATTCAGCAGGTTGCAGGAAACAGGGTGGGTGGGGTGGTGGAAATCTGAGACAGCCAAAGAGGGCAAGGTGAGCCTCAGCCCCTGTTGCAGGTGGTCTGACTCACCGTCCCCAAGTGACTTTTGAGAAAGGACTGCTGACAAGAGGATGGCCCAAGTCCTGCATGCTTCGCCCCCTTCCCAGGGACTCCCAGCCCAACCCTCTCTTTGGGCCTTCCCCTCCAAAGTGCCCAGACCTGCCCTACTCTGTGGAGGTGCCTTAATGCTACCCCCTTGATCTGGACTTTCTCAAGAACAAGTACTTGAAGTACATGGGAAAAGGGCCACATGCCGAGGCAGGTGGTTGGTTGTGCAGCATGGGGCCTGGCCGCAGCTTCCTGCCAGGTTATAGCCCTGGCTCCTGGTGGATTCCTACCGCAGCTGCTGCATTTCCCCGTGTAAGGCACCCTGGCTGCTTGTGCCAACTTCAACCTGCTTGTGCAGCACAAGCCGTTAGACACCTGTCACCACTTGGAGGACCAGAAGGCCACACCCACTGGCCTGGACTGCCTGACTGCCAGCATAGCAGGCTTCACGTGTTCGCTGGCAAGTGAGGGGCTACTGCCAATGATGCCATGGGGATGGGGATTGTCCACACCTCTGCCACCCAGCGCTCCTCAGCTGAGCCATGTGTGGGAACAGATGGCCAGAGAAGACGTAGCAGCTAGAGGAGCAGGTGAAGCTGATCTCTGTGTTCTGAGTGAAGCAGTTGATGCTTCAGGAATTGGCAGCCCATGGTGCAGCTCAAGAGCTGGAAATTCACCCCGCAAAGCCGCGGGGGGAAGTGAGCTCTGCCAGGACCTCCCTGGGAACCCAGTGGCCCTCTAGACCTGGAAGGTGGACACCTGGGTCCAAAAGAAGGGCTTGGGCATGTCGGAAACTGAGGCAACTTGCTGCTAAGATTGCTGTGCTAGAGACTCAGCTCAGTAAAATGATCCAGGTACCGCTAGCCGCTCATGCATGGCAGGCTGACCTCCAGCCTCAGACCTGGCCACACCATTGGTATGGCGGAGGGGCTGAGGGAGGTGGTGATGGTGACCAGCACAAGTGCTGGGTCCCCTGCAGAGCGGCCCCAGAGTCTGCACCCCTACGGGGCAGCCCCTGGTAATGCTAGCTGGGCTGAGTCCCGCTGGATAGTCACAAGGTGGTGGAGACAGTAAGTATGCATCGTCCACTGCACACACCAGCAACGTCCACCTGGTGAAGATCAGCATCACAGAGCACAGCTACAGTGTGGTGGCAGGCGAGTGACAATTGGCTGGGTCAGAGAGTGGAGGGTCCTTTCTTATTCCTCTGAGTGCTGGGTTCTAGCCCCAGCCCTAAGACCTTCAACCAGCTCTCAGAGCCTTGGTCTCCTCATCTGAGAAAAAAGGACAGTTGTGCAGTTAACTCAGTGCCTCTAGCGACCATGTGAAGAAACCGGGTGTCTGTTAAGTGAATGTGCTTATGTCTAGCACATTGTAACTGTTTAGCAAACAGGAGATATTTGGGGAGGTCCCCAAGGCTGTTGGTTGCCAGGCAAAGAATCATCTCTGTTTGTTCAGTAAGTGGCAGGAACCAATTTTAGATCATGAAAAGGAAATGTGTTGTTCATGTAACTTAGTTACAGCTTTAGGCAGAGATGGATCCAGGCGTACAAGAACAATCAGGATTCTCCCTCCATTTCTTCCTCTGTGCACCCTGGAGGTTCTCAGACAGGCAAAAGTGTCTCCGCCGCTCTGGACATCTGTCCCTGCAGCTCAGTAGAAAGGGAGCCCCTCAATCCAGATAGCACCAATAAAATTCCCAGAGGCGGTCCTTCTTAACTGCCTTGGGTCATACGCCCATATCCAAGCTAATCACTGTGTCCCTCACTGACCAGGCTAAGGTTCTCGGGTAGAAGAGCCCCTCCCAAGTCCTAAGGCAGGAAGGGAGTGCTCCCTGGAGGAAATGCTGAGTCCTCATGCCAGTAAAGGGCCTGTGGAATGTGCAGAACGGCAGCCGCCCCACCACTGCCACCCTGAGGCCCCTGGGAGAAGCTGTCAGAATGATTCATAATAATGACAGCCGCTCTTTATTGAACACCAGCCTGGTGTGAAGGGCTCTGATGTGTTCCACCCATGAGGAGCTATGCAGTCAGGCAACCTGGGTTCAAATTCCACTTCTTACTGGGTAACTCTGAATGGGCACTTCATCTCCCAGGCCTCAGCTTCCCTATTTGTGAAGTGATATATTAGTGCATACAGTAAGCACTTAGTCAGTGCTTGTTGCGATTTCCACTGATCCTTTTTCTTTTTATTTCAGGTTACAGCTCAGAGTTTTATTCAGCAAGCAAAGGAAAGTACACCCTTCAGGCATGGGGCCGTCGGACCCCAAAGGAGAGAGGCCTCAATCTGTCTTGGCTTTCTCTTTTTATACCTTGTTTCCTCCCCCACCCACCCCCCATCCAGTCTACTGATCATTTTAAGGTCACTTCTATTTATAGCTGAGAAAACAGACTAGAGAAGTTTTACTTGCCCTGTATCACAGTCAGGATTCAAGCCCAGGCCAGCCAGACTCCCCAGAAGGATTCAACCGTGGGGCCCGGATCCTCACCCCAGACTTGAATGTCAGGCCAGAGCCCCATGGAGGGAGCAGAGGGCACAAGAAGGAGGGCAGGGAACCAGCTCTGTTGTCTTGATTCCCCTGTTATTCCTGGTCAGCTCCAGACTCCACCCCTCTGTTCTGTGTTTATACTAAACAAAAAACACCCAGCGCTAAGACTCTGGCCCCCAGTCACAGAGCCCACCCAGCCCAGCTTCAGGATGCTTGAGAGTCAGCCTCCGTTCCAGACTTGCCTCCAGGGCAGCCATGGGGCCTCCTGCCTGCAGGGTACACAGGCATAGCTATACCCCCACCCTGTGCAAGCTGGTGTCTCCAGAAATTCAATCTTTGGTCCCACTTAACTCCCTCTCGCTGTAACCAGACCCAGTCTATACCTTGCTTGGGAAGAACAGTTCAATTCAGTTCACTTCAGTCGCTCAGTCGTGTCTGACTCTTTGTAACCCCATGAACTGCAGCATGCCAGGCCTCCCTGTCCATCACCAACTCCCAGAGTTTACTCAGACTCGTGTCCATTGTGTCGGTGATGCCATCCAACCATCTCATCCTCTATCATCCCCTTTTCCTGCCTTCAGTCCTTCCCCGCATCAGGGTCTTTTCAAGTGAGTCAATTCTTCACATCAGGTGGCCAAAATATTGGAGTTTCAGCTTCAACATCAGTCCTTTCCATGAATATTCAGGACTGTTTTCCTTTAGGATGCACTGGTTGGATCACCTTGCAGTCCGAAGGACTCTCAAGAGTCTTTTCCAACACCACAGTTCAAAAGCATCAATTCTTTGGTGCTCAGCTTTCTTTATAGTCCAACTCTCACATCCATACATGACCACAGGAAAGCCATAGCCTTGACTAGACGGACCTTTGTTGGCAAAGTAATGCCTCTGCTTCTTAATATGCTGTCTAGGTTGGTCATAATTTTCTTCCAAAGAGTAAGTGTCTTTTAATTTCATGGCTGCAATCACCATCTGCAGTGATTTTGCAGCCCCCAAAATTAAGTCTGACACTGTTTCCACTGTTTCCCTATTTCCCATTAAGTGATGGGACCAGATGCCATGGTCTTCATTTTCTGAATGTTGTCTTTTTTAAGTAAATAATTTATTTTAATTGGAGGCTAATTACTTTAGAATACTATAGTGGTTTAGCCAACTTTTTCACTCTCGTCTTTCACTTTCACCAAGTGGCTCTTTAGTTCCTCTTCACTTTCTGCCATAAGAATGGATGGCATCACTGACTCGATGGATGTGAGTTTGAGCAAGTTCTGAAAGTTGGTGATGGACAGGGAAGCCTGGCATGCTGCAGTCTATGGAGTCGCCAAGAGTCGGACAGGACTGACCGGCTTAACTGAACTAATATTATAATACAGTGGAAATGAATTTGAAAATCTAGATGAAATGCATTCTTTTCAAGAAAAATACAAATGAATAAAATTAATAAAAATGGGAAGATATAAATAGACTAGTAGCTTTGAAGAAAATAGTAAAAGTTGTAAACTAAACTCCACTCCCCCCCCCAAAAAAGAATCATGTCAGTTACATGTCTGAGGTTATTGATGTCTCTCCTGGGAATCTTGACTCTAGCTTGATTTTCTTCCAGTGCAGTGTTTCTCATGAGGTACTCTGCATGTAAGTTAAATACGCAGAGTGACAATATACAGCCTTGGGCAGAACAGGCATGTGCTAATTCACTTCAATATCTTCTCATCCTCCAAACATGTATTGAGTACTTGCTATTTGCCAGACTCTTCCAGGCACTGGGGACACAGCTGTGAACCAGACAGGTAAAGACCTAAACAATAAACAAGAGACCACTGGAAGCAAGTGAAGAAACATCATTCAAAGAACACATGTTTGAAGCAAATAAAACAAGGGCATGGAATGGCTGGTGTTGGCATGGAGTTTTGGTCTGGGTTCAAATTCTGGTTTCCATGTTCTCAGGCTCTGTGCCTTTTCTGTGCGGCATTTGCAAATTAGTGGTCCTGGCAGTCTGATGTCACCAGATCAGTGTAAGTTTAAAAGCATCAGTTGGTGCTGAATGTTCAGNGGGCAGCTATGGGGCCTCCTGCCTGCAGGGTACACAGGCATAGCTATACCCCCACCCCGTGCAAGCTGGTGTCTCCAGAAATTCAATCTTTGGTCCCACTTAACTCCCTCTCGCTGTAACCAGACCCAGTCTATGCCTTGCTTGGGAAGAACAGTTCACTTCAGTCGATAAGTCGTGTCTGACTCTTTGAAACCCCATGAATTGCAGCATGCCAGGCCTCCCTGTCCATCACCAACTCCCGGAGTTTATTCAGACTCATGTCCATTGTGTCAGTGATGCTATCCAACCATCTCATCCTCTATCATCCCCTTCTCCTGCCTTCAGTCCTTCCCCGCATCAGGGTCTTTTCAAGTGAGTCAATTCTTCACATCAGGTGGCCAAAATATTGGAGTTTCAGCTTCAACATCAGTCCTTTCCATGAATATTCAGGACTGTTTTCCTTTAGGATGCACTGGTTGGATCACCTTGCAGTCCAAAGGACTCTCAAGAGTCTTTTCCAACACCACAGTTCAAAAGCATCAATTCTTTGGTGCTCAGCTTTCTTTATAGTCCAACTCTCACATCCATACATGACCACAGGAAAGCCACAGCCTTGACGAGACGGACCTTTGTTGGCAAAGTAATGCCTCTGCTTCTTAATATGCTGTCTAGGTTGGTCATAATTTTCTTCCAAGGAGTAAGTGTCTTTTAATTTCATGGCTGCAATCACCATCTGCAGTGATTTTGCAGCCCCCAAAATTAAGTCTGACACTGTTTCCACTGTTTCCCTATTTCCCATTAAGTGATGGGACCAGATGCCATGGTCTTCATTTTCTGAATGTTGTCTTTTTTAAGTAAATAATTTATTTTAATTGGAGGCTAATTACTTTAGAATACTATAGTGGTTTAGCCAACTTTTTCACTCTCGTCTTTCACTTTCACCAAGTGGCTCTTTAGTTCCTCTTCACTTTCTGCCATAAGAATGGATGGCATCACTGACTCGATGGATGTGAGTTTGAGCAAGTTCTGAAAGTTGGTGATGGACAGGGAAGCCTGGCATGCTGCAGTCTATGGAGTCGCCAAGAGTCGGACACGACTGACCGGCTTAACTGAACTAATATTATAATACAGTGGAAATTAATTTGAAAATCTAGATGAAATGGATTCTTTTCAAGAAAAATACAAATGAATAAAATTAATAAAAATGGGAAGATATAAATAGACTAGTAGCTTTGAAGAAAATAATAAAAGTTGTAAACAAAACTCCACTCCCCCCCCCAAAAAAAAGAATCATGTCAGTTACATATCTGAGGTTATTGATGTCTCTCCTGGGAATCTTGATTCTAGCTTGATTTTCTTCCAGTGCAGCGTTTCTCATGAGGTACTCTGCATGTAAGTTAAATACACAGAGTGACAATATACAGCCTTGGGCAGAACAGGCATGTGCTAATTCACTTCAATATCTTCTCATCCTCCAAACATGTATTGAGTACTTGCTATTTGCCAGACTCTTCCAGGCACTGGGGACACAGCTGTGAACCAGACAGGTAAAGACCTAAACAATAAACAAGAGACCACTGGAAGCAAGTGAAGAAACATCATTCAAAGAACACATGTTTGAAGCAAATAAAACAAGGGCATGGAATGGCTGGTGTTGGCATGGAGTTTTGGTCTGGGTTCAAATTCTGGTTTCCATGTTCTCAGGCTCTGTGCCTTTTCTGTGCAGCATTTGCAAATTAGTGGTCCTGGCAGTCTGATGTCACCAGATCAGTGTAAGTTTAAAAGCATCAGTTGGTGCTGAATGTTCAGCACGGTACCAGGTGCTGGGAGCTGATCAAAGTTTAGCTGTTGGCTCTTTGAACCAAGATGTGAAAGGAAAGAAACAGCCAGATGCCTGCTTGACAAATGCTTGGACAACTTTTTCTTTCAGGTCAGTAAGGTCAATGGATAGATCAGATGTAGGAGGCACGGAGGAGCCCAGCCTTTCTAGCATCTAAGATTTGCTTGCTGCAGCCAAGGGCAGGGGAGGTGACTGGCAGGCTTCCCCTCAGGCTGGCACATGTGGGTGGGTAAGGCAGAGGCCTAGAGACCCTACAAAGTTTCCTTCACCCTTTATCTCTCAAAGCCACCACAGAGAAAGAAGGGGCAGTGGGGTGCATGCATCCATGGGGTCTCTCCAAGGNCCCAGCCTTTCTAGCATCTAAGATTTGCTTGCTGCAGCCAAGGGCAGGGGAGGTGACTGGCAGGCTTCCCCTCAGGCTGGCACATGTGGGTGGGTAAGGCAGAGGCCTGGAGACCCTACAAAGTTTCCTTCACCCTTTATCTATCAAAGCCACCACAGAGAAAGAAGGGGCAGTGGGGTGCATGCATCCATGGGGTTTCTCCAAGGCTTTGACATTTCTCATGATTTTCTTTGAAACACTCCAATGAAAGCAATTCTTTGTGGAAATTTTAAAAAGTACAGAGGATTCTAGAACACAAAGTAAAGTGTCCATACCCTTTCCCCCCAACCATCAAAAATCCCAAAATCAAAAACCTTGAATCACATATCCACTGAAACACAATCTTTTTCTCTCTAAAATAATCCTAATTTCTGCCAAATATAGCCAAATTTCGTTGAATTTTTTGCAAAATAATTCTGTTTGCAGTACTTAGCCTGATGAGCTACAGAAGTGTAATTGATCATACACGCTGTTTTAAAATTGGTTTTGTGGGAATCTTTTACAGGGAAACTCAGAGTGAATTTTTAAAATGTATATCAAGGCCAGGAAAGCCACACTAAAGACTTGTCACAGATTTCACCTGAGATAACTACAAATTTGGGCAAATTCCTCCATTTTCAAGGTACCTCAAATGCTTTAGGATTCTTGTACATGTTGGGAGACGAACCTTCTAATTTACCTGATTTTTAAAGTTGTTGGGAACCTGAGAGTTTCCAATCAAAGGAAAGATAAATTACATTAAAAAGACAAAACTTTTGATTCTGCTTACAAAAGTATAATTTACCAAATTGTTGTAAGTCATAATTAGCTTGAGAAGAAATCTTTCTTTATATCTAGAAAACACAGATTAAAAGTCAGTAGTATTTCACACAGAAACCATAAATTGTATAATGACATTTCAGTTCCCAGAGTCCTGTATAAGTGATCCTTTTAGTTAACAACTACATAACACCATCAGATTTTTCCATTAGAATTCTTTAATTTCTTACTCAGTTCAGTGGTATGATCAGAAAGTTGTCAGAATCTTGTACCTGTCAAAAAGTCCTTGCTAAGAGTCTTTTTTTTTTGCCTTTATTTATGTTTTTTT
>SJYW01021953.1:96850-115194 GCA_006410735.1 Raphicerus campestris | reverse complement strand
GGGGCTCCCTCCCTACCTCCTTTGTCTCTTTTCTCATCCCTTATATTTATTCCTACCTGTTTTTGAAGCCAGTGATCTGATTTGCTGGATGCCTGATGTCCTCTGCCAGCTTCAGAAGTTGTTTTGTGGAATTTATTCAGCATTGGAATGTTCTTTTGATGAAGTAGTGAGGGAGAAAGTGGTCTCCCTGTTCTATTCCTCCGCCATCATTTTCCATCTCTCAAAATAGTTTTATCTAAGCTTAAAACTTTTTATAGGCTTTTGCAGCATAGGAAAGGGACTAAGGGAATGTGGGTTTATTTTGCATGTGTGTACAAGAATATAGGTATAAGACTTGCAAGAATTTTTCCTTAGGTGAGACACATGTTAAAATTTTAACTAAATAGATTTTTCTTTAACCCTAAATTATATTAAAAACTGTTCTCTAATCAGACTTTTATAGATAAAGTTTTAAACTCTCTCCAAAGTCAGTTAATTTGTACTAACCATTTGAAACATGCATGTACACAGACCCCACCCATTTTAAAGTATAACTGTCTCAATATCTTGGTGACCAACCAGCAATTCACAATGCAAACTTTCAAATTACATACATTACTAAAAACAACTAGAACGTATTGCTGAAATATAAAACTAGTTATGTTTTAGCATTATTTGTTCTGTTCTCTTGCTTACTGTATTTCTCAGCAAATCATTATGTCTTGCTAGAAATATGTAATTCTACAAAGCTTAGATATCTCAAAAAAGAACAACTTAAGGTGAAATTGTAAAGCTATAGGTCAGCTTGGTCTCCTATCATAATCTTTTTCTTTATTTCCCTTTTCCTGTTCCTTTTCCCTTCCCCTTCTTATTTTATTCATTTTTTCTTTCTATAATCAAGAAAAAAATTGAAGACATGGAATGGAAAGCATATGTATCCCAGGTTTTGCCCTCTCTTGCCCAAAATAGATACTGTATGCTGGAAGCTTTATAAACTTGTTTTAATATATCCTATGTGAAAAAATCTTTTAAAGCCATAAAATAATACAACTTTGTGAATTCAGAGTCTTCATAGGCTAGAATTTTAAAGCAAATATTCCTTACTAATAAAATTTATAATTCATTCAACCAGTCTACATTGTTGTATGAAAATTGTTGCACATAGCATTTTAAAAATTTTGGTCAGGATACATTTGAGCTAGATTACTAGAAGGAGAATTGCTGAGTCAGGAGGTCAGTGTGTTACCTTCATCAAACCAGGTGCCTTCATCAGGCACGAAGCAAGTCAAACTCTAAGATGCCGAGGTTTACAGAGGGAAATGATTTCATCTCAAGTTAAGCAAGGAGACAGGGGAACGATTCTGCTTCCCTGAGGGCAATGGGCTCAAGGTATTTATGGAATAAATTGAAGTGTGAGGAGCCTAGAAAAGGTAACTAGAGATAAGAAAAGATAGGGTAATCATCCTTCTTTGCAGGCGTGACTAAGCTATAGACTTCTTGCTGGGGGATGTGTTCAGAAAATGATGGTGTGAACATGTTCTTAGGGTGGAGTTTTGGTCTCTGATGTCCAAAGTTCACAGAGTAGACACTCAGGCATGCCCAGTTGGAGGGCCTGTGGTCTTAACCAGTCTTAACTCGCTTGACCTGTAACTGGACAACTTGGGCAAAAACATTGTTTAGACTACATGAAATTTGGAGGTCATATTTTTTTTGTAAAAACAAAGTAACTTTGATAAGCTAAAGAGGGTGAGGTTATGCCATTATGTATTAGTGGCAAACTGATGACCCCTCTTGGTTTCAAATTACATAATTTTGCCAGCTGTTACCTCATCAAATTCTTTATCATATGGGTTCCCCTACTTTTTATCCCTACTATCAATAACTGACAATGACCATTTTACCCAGCTTTGGCAGCAAGGTGTAACCTCAAAAGTTTTGAAATTTTCCAATCTGTGAAAACTGGAAACTCAATTTCATTTTATTTTGCATTGTTAAGATGAATCAGGTTGAGTATATTCTCATATGGTTAAGAGATACTTATATTTCCATATCTGTGAAGTATACCTCCNCAGCAAGGTGTAACCTCAAAAGTTTTGAAAGTTTCCAATCTGTGAAAACTGAAAACTCAATTTCATTTTATTTTGCATTGTTTAGATGAATCAGGTTGAGTATATTCTCATATGGTTAAGAGATACTTATATTTCCATATCTGTGAAGTATACCTCCTTACACCTTACTAATTTTCTTTATTTTTCAAGTGTGTACATTGTAATGACTTTAGTATTTTATGTTTGACATACATTATTATTATGTAATAATGGAGTTGTATTTCATATACCACTATGGTAAACCTTTTGTCTATGAAACATATTTTTGTTTTTGCATAATCTATTTTTCAAATTTAGCTATCTTTTTCTTTTCTGCATCTGAATTTGAGTCATTAAGGAAGTATTCCCATTGCTAAAACTATAGAAAATTTACCCACGTTTTTGTCTAATATTTATATAGTTTCCTATTTTCACTATTCAAATTTCTGATCTCTTGGAATTTATCCTTTTGAATGGTATAAGGATGGCTCCTCATTATTTCTCAACTGTAGAAATATTAATTATATTGTTGTATACTGTTTAAATAAAAAATTCAGTTCAGTTCAGTTCAGTCACTCAGTCGTGTGCGACTCTTTGCCACCCCATGAATCACGCAGGTCTCCCTGTCCATCACCAACTCCCAGAGTTCACTCAAACTCACGTCCATCGAGTCAGTGATGCCATCCAGCCATCTCATCCTCTGTCATCCCCTTCTCCTGCCCCCAATCCCGCCCAGCATCAGAGTCTTTTCCAATGAGTTAACTCTTCGCATGAGGTGGCCAAAGTACTGGAGTTTCAGCTTTAGCATCATTCCTTCCAAAGAAATCCCAGGACCGATCTCCTTTAGAATGGACTGGTTGGATCTCCTTGCAGTCCAAGGGACTCTCAAGAGTCTTCTCCAACACCACAGTTCAAAACCATCAATTCTTTGGCATTCAGCTTTCTTCACAGTCCAACTTTTACATCCATGCATGACCACAGGGAAAACCATAGCCTTGACTAGACGGAACTTAGTCAGCAAAGTAATGTCTCTGCTTTTTAATATGCTGTCTAGGTTGGTTATAACTTTTTTCTAAAGGAGTAAGCGTCTTTTAATTTCATGGCTGCAATCACCATCTGCAGTGATTTCTTATTAGATCCATTTAATTTTAGTCAAATAAAAATTGTAAGTTATTTAAAGTGATAAAGTAATGCTTTGATACATGCATTCACTGTAAAAAGTTTCACCATCAAGTTAACATATCCATCACCTCACATATTCCCCCCATCTTTTTTTTCTGTAAGAACATATAAGTTCTATCCCCTTAATTCTCTTTGGATATGTTTATTCACATGCTAATACTATACAGTGTTAATTATGATGGATTCATATTATCTATTAATATCTGGTAGAGGTATTCCTCTATGGTTATTTTAATGTGGAGTTACTTTAGGATGATACATATTTGAATTTTTAGTATTTTTGATTCCTGTCATATATTTTCAACTTCTCTGTGCTTATGAGAGTAAATTCTAAGAATTCGCATGACAGGGAGAAAATATTTTTTTCTATTTCTTTAACTTTGTATGTGTATGAGATTTGTTGTTGTTTAGTCACCAAGTTGTGTCCACTCTTCTAGGATCCCATGGACTGTAACCCACCAGGCACCTCTGTCCATTGATGTTCACTAAATTCTTATAGTAATCATTTCATGATGAATGTTAACCAGATCATTACTCTATATGTCTTAAACTTACACAGTGATATATTTCAGTTATATCTCAATAAAAAAGGATGATTAGAAAAAAGGGGGAAAGTAGAGGGAGAACTTAGTGAAGGAGGTCACTTAACTTCCTTTGCTTCCATTCTCTTATGTATAGACATAGATTGTGTAGAGGGATTGCATGCATCATTAAGGAATAAGTTCAGAGGCATATAAAATTCAATTAAAAAAGTAAGGTATTAAAAAAAAAGTAAGGTATTTTGTCTGTTTCTGCATAACAAAAAGTTCAGATTTAGAAAAGAAAGGGTTGACTTGGTAGCTCCAGGAAGCTGTCATGGCTCACTTTTTGCCCCTTCAACCTTAGAGCTGTTCTTAAGCTTCTGTTCATATCCTTTAACTTGTGGTTGCAAGATGCCTCTTCTGACTCTTCTGTGTCCCTATTTAAAGGAATGAAGAAGGGGAAAAACATAGCATAAAAATCATATTCAAACTGCATCAGCCTTTATTAACATTTTCTCATAAGCTCTGTTTAGCCTCTTAGATCTAATTTACCAAAACTGTGCCCTCTGGCCATTCCTTATCCCAAAGGAGGTTGGAGAAGTAAGTGGGATTATTGTATTTGTTAATGTGTTGGATTTGCAGCTGAGAGCAATGCCACACCAAGCAAAATTATAATTCTGTTAATCGAGAAGAAGGGAAAATTGAACAGTTTTCTACAATGCACTATATGGACCATAGGCCTTCTATAAATGTCAGAAATAGAAATAAAGAAAATATTTACCTCTTTCCCTCTCCTCCCAATATTTCTTTACTCTTTTATGAAAGGTCTTTCCTATAAATAAACCAAATTTTCAATGCCTTGAACTTCAAAACTATCCAGATAACTTACATGCGATAAGCATCTTTAAATGTCAGAAGTATGAGAGGAGAGTAAAAGGTGTGGGGGGCAGGAAGAATGCTGTGCACACAGGTGAAAGAGAAATGGAAAAAAGCAGGAAGTATTCAAATGTCAGACAGATATAACTGGCTACATTTGTTTTCAAGCCATAAGTATTGCTGAGTGTGCTATGTTTTATTTAATTTTTTTTCTCTAACATTTTATTTACATCAGTCTCTCGTTCAGGTGGCAAGGGGTCATCCATAGTTCAGAATGGTAGGAGATGAGTGTGGGGGCTGTGTCAAGGGATAGATAAATTCTGAGGGCCAAGTCATGAGTTTATATGATATACTGTGCACTTTTTTTATTTGCTTGTTTAAAATGCACCTGAATTTGTTTCTCAGTTCTATGGTTTACTAAGTACTTCTGCTCTTATCTTTAGTATTTTCTTCCCTTTGATTAACTTGGGGTGGCTTTTCTGTTCTTTTTCTACAAGCTTATTAAAGTGCATGCCTATTTTGTTTATTGTCATTCTTTTTAATTGATGTAAGTATTTAAAGCTATATTTTCCCTCTGACTTTAGCTTGGGTCTGTCATACAGGGTGAACTAAGTTAGAAGGAGCAAAACGATACCATATAGTAACACATCTTTGTGGNATGATGGATTCATATTATCTATTAATATCTGGTAGAGGTATTCCTCTATGGTTATTTTAATGTGGAGTTACTTTAGGATGATACATATTTGAATTTTTAGTATTTTTGATTCCTGTCATATATTTTCAACTTCTCTGTGCTTATGAGAGTAAATTCTAAGAATTCGCATGACAGGGAGAAAATATTTTTTTCTATTTCTTTAACTTTGTATGTGTATGAGATGATTTGTTGTTGTTTAGTCACCAAGTTGTGTCCACTCTTCTAGGATCCCATGGACTGTAACCCACCAGGCACCTCTGTCCATTGATGTTCACTAAATTCTTATAGTAATCATTTCATGATGAATGTTAACCAGATCATTATTCTATATGTCTTAAACTTACACAGTGATATATTTCAGTTATATCTCAATAAAAAAGGATGATTAGAAAAAAGGGGGAAAGTAGAGGGAGAACTTAGTGAAGGAGGTCACTTAACTTCCTTTGCTTCCATTCTCTTATGTATAAACATAGATTGTGTAGAGGGATTGCATGCATCATTAAGGAATAAGTTCAGAGGCATATAAAATTCAATTAAAAAAGTAAGGTATTAAAAAAAAAGTAAGGTATTTTGTCTGTTTCTGCATAACAAAAAGTTCAGATTTAGAAAAGAAAGGGTTGACTTGGTAGCTCCAGGAAGCTGTCATGGCTCACTTTTTGCCCCTTCAACCTTAGAGCTGTTCTTAAGCTTCTGTTCATATCCTTTAACTTGTGGTTGCAAGATGCCTCTTCTGACTCTTCTGTGTCCCTATTTAAAGGAATGAAGAAGGGGAAAAACATAGCATAAAAATCATATTCAAACTGCATCAGCCTTTATTAACATTTTCTCATAAGCTCTGTTTAGCCTCTTAGATCTAATTTACCAAAACTGTGCCCTCTGGCCATTCCTTATCCCAAAGGAGGTTGGAGAAGTAAGTGGGATTATTGTATTTGTTAATGTGTTGGATTTGCAGCTGAGAGCAATGCCACACCAAGCAAAATTATAATTCTGTTAATCGAGAAGAAGGGAAAATTGAACAGTTTTCTACAATGCACTATATGGACCATAGGCCTTCTATAAATGTCAGAAATAGAAATAAAGAAAATATTTACCTCTTTCCCTCTCCTCCCAATATTTCTTTACTCTTTTATGAAAGGTCTTTCCTATAAATAAACCAAATTTTCAATGCCTTGAACTTCAAAACTATCCAGATAACTTACATGCGATAAGCATCTTTAAATGTCAGAAGTATGAGAGGAGAGTAAAAGGTGTGGGGGGCAGGAAGAATGCTGTGCACACAGGTGAAAGAGAAATGGAAAAAAGCAGGAAGTATTCAAATGTCAGACAGATATAACTGGCTACATTTGTTTTCAAGCCATAAGTATTGCTGAGTGTGCTATGTTTTATTTAATTTTTTTTCTCTAACATTTTATTTACATCAGTCTCTCGTTCAGGTGGCAAGGGGTCATCCATAGTTCAGAATGGTAGGAGATGAGTGTGGGGGCTGTGTCAAGGGATAGATAAATTCTGAGGGCCAAGTCATGAGTTTATATGATATACTGTGCACTTTTTTTATTTGCTTGTTTAAAATGCACCTGAATTTGTTTCTCAGTTCTATGGTTTACTAAGTACTTCTGCTCTTATCTTTAGTATTTTCTTCCCTTTGATTAACTTGGGGTGGCTTTTCTGTTCTTTTTCTACAAGCTTATTAAAGTGCATGCCTATTTTGTTTATTGTCATTCTTTTTAATTGATGTAAGTATTTAAAGCTATATTTTCCCTCTGACTTTAGCTTGGGTCTGTCATACAGGGTGAACTAAGTTAGAAGGAGCAAAACGATACCATATAGTAACACATCTTTGTGGGATCTAGAAAAATGGTACAGATGAAGCTATATGCAGAGCAGGAATAGAGATGCGGATATAGAGAGCGGAGCTGTGGGCATGGGCTGGGGTGGGGGTTGAATCGGGAGATCGGAATTGACATGTATGCACTACCCTGTGTAGGGCAGATGGCTGGTGGGAGCCTGCTGGGCAAGGGCCTTGGCTCAGTGCTCTGTGGTGACCTGAATGGGCGGGATGGAGGGAGGGTAGGGGGGAACCTAAGAGGGAGGGGATATGTATGTATGTGGCTGTTTCCCTTCATTGTGCAGTGGAGTTTGCTGTTTTAAAAGATAATCAGATTGTATAAATAATTGTTTAGAGGTATATGAAAAATTGCTTTTGAACAGCTCTAAAATCTACAAACCATCCCACCTACTTGTTGTTAACATCCATGAGGTGTAGCTTATATAGAGTAAACTGCCCCATTTTAAGTGTGTGGTTTTGACAANCACCCAAACTCATGTGCATTGAGTCAGTGATGTCATCCAGCCATCTCATCCTCTGTCATCCCCTTCTCCTCCTGCCCTCAATCCTTCCCAGCATCAGAGTCTTTTCCAATCAGTCAACTCTTCACATGAGGTGGCCAAAGTACTGGAGTTTCAGCTTTAGCATCATTCCTTCCAAGGAACACCCAGGACCAATCTCCTTTAGAATGGACTGGTTGGATCTCCTTGCAGTCCAAGGGACTCTCAAGAGTCTTCTCAAACACCATAGTTTAAAAGCATCAGTTCTTCAGTGTTCAGCATTCTTCACAGTCTAACTCTCACATCATTAGGTTCCCCATAAAATAATCCTCNTTTAGAATGGACTGGTTGGATCTCCTTGCAGTCCAAGGGACTCTCAAGAGTCTTCTCCAACACCATAGTTTAAAAGCATCAGTTCTTCAGTGTTCAGCTTTCTTCACAGTCTAACTCTCACATCATTAGGTTCCCCATAAAATAATCCTCAAAAGTTCAAATCCTTATTTGCATAATTGGTAATACTTTGCTATTATAGAGTGCTCAGTTGTATCTGACTCTTTGCCATCCCATGGACTGCAGTCCACCAGGCTCCTCTGTCCATGGTGTTCTCCAGGCAGGAATACTGGAGTGGGTTGCCATTTCCTTCTCCAGGGGATCTTCCTGAGACAGGGATCAAATCCATGTCTCCTGAGTCTCCTGCATTTGCAGGTGGATTCTTTATCACTGTGCCACCTGGGAAGCCTGCTGTTATAGAGATACAAGCTAAATCCTATTCATGAAGTTACATTTTCATGACTGGTTAGTTTAGATCCCTGGGGTGAGAAGATCCTCTGGAGAAGGGAATGGTTATCCACTCCAGTATTCTTGCCTGAAGAATTCCATGGATATAGGAGTGGGGTAGGCTACAGTTCAGGGAGTCTCAAAGATTCAGACATGACTGAGAGACTAACACTTTCACTAGTTTAGACACAATACTGAATTTTGGAAAGAATGAAAAACTGCGTGTGTTTGGGGGCAGGCAGGAACTATCTACTTTAAGTAACAAAAAGTTAGGTAAAATTTAGTGGCATTTTATTTCAAGCTCTGGAAATGGCTGAAGGCTAGACATACTGTAATTGTGTTGTAACTTTTATTTGCAGTGAAATTCTTACATGCATCACTTTTTAAAACAGACTTGTATGTGAAAGAGAACAAAACAAATGAAAAAGCTGAATGCATCACTAGCACTTTATTCACTGCTTGGCTTTAAGGAAAGGAAAGGGAGGACAGAAAAGTTAACACATTGTTTTGTATGAAGTGGTTTTTTGATCTTACCACCCCTGTATTTTGTACTCAATAGTTCTGATTTTTTCTGGTTTATTCCTCCCTATTACTCCAGGATCTATTACTATGAATAGGGAATCAAGGCATAACCTCATAGAAATGAAAATAACATCAACCCATTGATGAGGAGAGCTGAGGGAGGTTTTTAGATCAGGACCTTCTGTGGAATTGCCCTCCCAAACACAGTTATCTCCACCTGTGTGCTTAGGAACTGGTTCTGCAACAGCTGACTAACCCCTGCTTCTATCTCTGCTTCCTCTTCCATCTTTGTTTCTTTCATTTTCTTTCCCCTAGGAAGCTGAGCAATTGCATAGGAGACCCAGGTCTTCCCAGAGGCTTTCATAAAGGTAAAACTTCTGATTATATTTGGGAATTTAATTGTTGTTGTTAATTGTTCAGACAGTCATGTTTGACAGTCATGTCTGAACTCCATGGAGTTCAGCATGCTGGGCTTCCCTTCCCTGTCCTTCACCATCACCCGGAGCTTGCTCAGACTCATGTCCATGGAGTCGGTGATGCCATCCACTAATCTCATACTCTGACCCCCTTCTTTATCTGCCCTCAGTCTTCTCAAGAATCAGGGTCTTTTCCAATGACTTGGCTCTTCACATCAGGTGGCCAAAGTACTGGAGCTTCAACTTCAGCATCTGTCTTTCCAGTGAATATTCAGAGTTGATTTCCTTTAGGAGTGACAGGTTTGATCTCCTTGCTATCTACCAGATTCTCAAAACTTTTGATTAAATTTGGGAATTTACATGTTAAGTTGACATAAATGATATCCATCCTGCATTATTATTTTTCTTTCATTTTTGATGGTGCTGTATTTATGACTTTAGTCATATGTTTGACAAGTGTTTCTGATACTAAGTTTCACTGAAACTGAATAAAGCCACTAAGGTAAGTTCTACAGAGAAATCAGCAGAAAAGATTCAGAGACATGCACTTGAGCAGCTCCCAAAAAGATCAGGGTGAGGTTTCGTCAATGAGTAATTCCCTGTGTGAAGTTACCAGTCAGAGGTGGTGGGGGGTGCTGATCACAATGATTGTGGTCTAACATTTTATGAAGATATTAAGTATCGGAGAAGTTAGCCTCACAAATCATGCCCAACTCTAACCCACATCCACACATACACAGCAAAAGCAGAAACTGTGTTCCCCAGAGATGGGTCAGCTCAAAGACATTTAAGATTAAATGTAGAAGGAATACTTTATTGGGGTTATAAATTTGTTTACTTTTTTATTTCATTGTTAATGGCAAATGTTTTGTGTGTGGGGGGGGTGTGGGATGTATTTTCAATTCAGTTGAAAAGCATACATTTAAAAAATTCTAACTGAAATGGGGTAATTATATTAATGACATGAGCATCTTCTGTGGTGGCCAACCTTGTTCTTGGAGCTGGACTGCAGGGGTGAGTTAAGCCAATGTCCATATCCTAGTAGCTGACTTTATTGAGGAGAGGAGAGGAGCAGAAAGTAGCCAAGCAGGCAAGTACAGAGATGATAGCATTTCAGATAAGAAATATTAAGAAAAAAGAAAGTAAAGGATGAAGTAACCTCTCCATCTAGAGGGGCTACTTCTTTAAAGTGGGTAGTGAGTCTGAGAAAGCAAACATACTGGAGCCACACACATGGAAAATATCACCAAGAATTGTGTTTAACTATACAAAATGTAGTGCAGTGGTGTGATAATTTATGTGTGTTATTTAACTAGTTGTTTTGAATTGACCTTGAGTCAGGAAGGTGACATTTTTGGGGTCTATTTTAAAAGAATTACTTAGGCATTCACCTTCCATCTCTAAATTTCTAAGTACCTCCTGTAAGCAATGTTTCTGGCCTTCCTCTACACAGCCCTTGCACTGTGGTCAATCCCAGGGGGACATAGATGGGGAATATTGCTTTAGGTGCCACATTATTAGCCTTCCAGGGAAGGCAAATACATGTCATGGTTGTGTTTTAATTGGGCAGAAACATATAAAAGCTAACTATAGGTTTACATTTTTTCTATACCATTGTCAAGTATATCCTGCAACTGAGATGATTTTTTGACTTTACTACTTCTTTTCTTATACCAGGTGATTACTTTTTTTTTTTTTTTTTTTTTTACCATTTTAGACTCTCCATTATTTTTTGTGAGTCAGTGTCTAAAAAAGTCTCTCTGATCTTTAACATGCTCTACTTAGTTGACCTAACCATTAAAATGCTTATCTTAAAATAACTGTCTGGTCTCTATCCGCATTATTTATTGCAAAAACTAGATGATAATTTTCACAAAAGATAAAAGGCATTGTGCAATGGCTCAGCTGAAGATATTAGCGAAAATAACAGCACATTGTTGTGACTGTAAGTGATAAAAGATAATGAACTGGAACTTTCTCATTCAAGTTGAATTCCTCTGAGACTTATTAGTATCAATTGGAACGGTATATTTTTTTGATGTGGCCATTTACCCTGCCTCCTGGATGGAGGCTACTGATGCATTTCACACAGGCTGCCAGAGGGCTGTGTGTGTGCCGCCCCTCTCTGTCCACTAGTAACTGGTCAAATGGTTCCTGCAAGTCCAAAGCTGTTTCATCTGTTTCTGGGGCTGAGTAACATGAATACATTAAAGTGATGAAGCATGAATAAATGAAAAAAAAAAATCAGGCTTGTAAAAGGCTATGAAAACTAGAAGTTAAAACCTCAGAAGAAGTGCCTTTTTGCAACGTTGGAAGTGTCTTAACGTTAATCAGAGCATAAAAAAAAGATGTTATAATTCCAGCCCCCCAATGGTAGAAATGTAAGTTTTTCTAATATAGATCAGTAAAAGGGGATAGAAAACACCACAAGAATGTTGTGAGCCACCTGATGGTGGAAATCCTTTGAATATTCATATACGATGTGAATTTCCAATGTCGTAAACACTTTCATGTGTTATCTTTAATGACAGTACATGCAGAAGTGTAAGAACAATGGGCTACGCAGCTGTTACATAAATTTTTATTACATCTCTAAGAAAAAATCCAAATTGTGTAGATAAATTCAATACAATAAAATATGGAAAAGATATTATAACATCAAACCTAAGTACTTGTAACAAACATGCTCCAGTCTAAAAATCCAGGGTCAGGGGTGGTCTGCTAGCACAGAGTTTTTAATATTTTTTAGGCAGAAGGAAGCTACTGAATCTCTAGAAACTTGCTTTAAGGAAAGATAGTTTTAATTAGAAACAATTCTGAGCTCTTAGAAATAGTATTCCCCAGATGAAATAGCTAGCATTTAATTTTCTTTTTCTGCTGTTACTACATAAGTTCACAATTTATACCTATAGAATAATTCCTGCTAAGGAGACTGTGTTCTTTATAAACAATATCTAACTAATCTTCAACACATCTATACATACTGGGGGTGGGATCCCAATTTGTTAGGTCAGCTTAGCAAAGGGAATTTAATTTCAAAGGAATTAGTGACTCCAGTAAGGAAAGCTGATCCTACACCCCCAAATATGACTGTTTTTCAGCAAAAAATAAAAATGTAAACAAATGATGTTGCCTCATAATACCCCTCTCTGATTCTAATATCTGTCAAGGATTTATTGTGGCTCTTTGTTTCTTCATATATGTATTTGCATGGTTTATACACTGTCCAGCTCTGCACATCATTCAAATTTGAGGTCATAGATCATTCAGTGTTTTGAGGATAGACAATTCATTTTATGTAGTCAAATGACTTTGTCAAGGATTCTTGGTGAAATTATATTAAAAATATTGTTTTGAAATGTGGGTTGTAATGTGATAAATCCAATTCTGCTTCATCACTCAGAGAACAACCTGATTGTTTCTTGGTCTTGGCTTCTTAGGAAATCAATGGATGTGATTTACAAAAGGTCACCTGTGACCTTTCATCTGTCATCCCACCAGTATTTTCAGATCTGTAGGATATTTCTGTATCATTGAGCTGCTCTCACTGTAATCTGGATGTGACTAAACATAACCTCTCTCCTGTGCTTCTCCTCTTCCACTGGCAAAGCAATATCTGTTTCTAAGNCATTTCACACAGGCTGCCAGAGGGCTGTGTGTGTGCCGCCCCTCTCTGTCCACTAGTAACTGGTCAAATGGTTCCTGCAAGTCCAAAGCTGTTTCATCTGTTTCTGGGGCTGAGTAACATGAATACATTAAAGTGATGAAGCATGAATAAATGAAAAAAAAAATCAGGCTTGTAAAAGGCTATGAAAACTAGAAGTTAAAACCTCAGAAGAAGTGCCTTTTTGCAACGTTGGAAGTGTCTTAACGTTAATCAGAGCATAAAAAAAAGATGTTATAATTCCAGCCCCCCAATGGTAGAAATGTAAGTTTTTCTAATATAGATCAGTAAAAGGGGATAGAAAACACCACAAGAATGTTGTGAGCCACCTGATGGTGGAAATCCTTTGAATATTCATATACGATGTGAATTTCCAATGTCGTAAACACTTTCATGTGTTATCTTTAATGACAGTACATGCAGAAGTGTAAGAACAATGGGCTACGCAGCTGTTACATAAATTTTTATTACATCTCTAAGAAAAAATCCAAATTGTGTAGATAAATTCAATACAATAAAATATGGAAAAGATATTATAACATCAAACCTAAGTACTTGTAACAAACATGCTCCAGTCTAAAAATCCAGGGTCAGGGGTGGTCTGCTAGCACAGAGTTTTTAATATTTTTTAGGCAGAAGGAAGCTACTGAATCTCTAGAAACTTGCTTTAAGGAAAGATAGTTTTAATTAGAAACAATTCTGAGCTCTTAGAAATAGTATTCCCCAGATGAAATAGCTAGCATTTAATTTTCTTTTTCTGCTGTTACTACATAAGTTCACAATTTATACCTATAGAATAATTCCTGCTAAGGAGACTGTGTTCTTTATAAACAATATCTAACTAATCTTCAACACATCTATACATACTGGGGGTGGGATCCCAATTTGTTAGGTCAGCTTAGCAAAGGGAATTTAATTTCAAAGGAATTAGTGACTCCAGTAAGGAAAGCTGATCCTACACCCCCAAATATGACTGTTTTTCAGCAAAAAATAAAAATGTAAACAAATGATGTTGCCTCATAATACCCCTCTCTGATTCTAATATCTGTCAAGGATTTATTGTGGCTCTTTGTTTCTTCATATATGTATTTGCATGGTTTATACACTGTCCAGCTCTGCACATCATTCAAATTTGAGGTCATAGATCATTCAGTGTTTTGAGGATAGACAATTCATTTTATGTAGTCAAATGACTTTGTCAAGGATTCTTGGTGAAATTATATTAAAAATATTGTTTTGAAATGTGGGTTGTAATGTGATAAATCCAATTCTGCTTCATCACTCAGAGAACAACCTGATTGTTTCTTGGTCTTGGCTTCTTAGGAAATCAATGGATGTGATTTACAAAAGGTCACCTGTGACCTTTCATCTGTCATCCCACCAGTATTTTCAGATCTGTAGGATATTTCTGTATCATTGAGCTGCTCTCACTGTAATCTGGATGTGACTAAACATAACCTCTCTCCTGTGCTTCTCCTCTTCCACTGGCAAAGCAATATCTGTTTCTAAGCAAGTCTATCTTTACCCAACATTTCACTCTCAGAAACCCCTGTTTCCTTCAGAAGAATTGCCTTTCATTCTAATTTCCCCTGGCAGCTAACATGCCTAACTAATGTGTCTCCAACTCTCCTCTGAAATTCTAAACTGGGGATATGTCTCTCTTCCCGGTGTCCCTTCTAGACCTTGAACCATGTCTCTCTGTCCTAAAGGCTCCACACTTGGGAGAGTTGTCTGTACTTCGTGTTTCCAAGTCTTACTTTCTATTACTTTTTAACCTACTACAAACTGGCTTTTATACCACCATGCCAGGTAATAGCAAAATCCAGTAGAAAAGTTTGCATTTTTATCCAGTTGGATTTCCAAATACTTTTAATTAGTTGTTCCTTAAAGATCCTGAACTTGATCTTTTTTCATGACCTATTAGCTTTTAGTTTTATTTGTATCCCTTTGTCTATTTTTATTTTAAGATATACATGAGTAGGATGTGCAAAGGTTCATTTCTATCTGCTTCCTGCTTTTGGTGACATCTGGAATTGTGACTTTGGCTCAGCGAAATGAGGACAGTTAGCCACTCAAGTGTTGGGAGCAAAGCAACACTAATAGACAAAAATGTGAAAAGTAATGGAAGTTTTAAAGAATATGATGCCTCAGAAAGAGGCTTGGAAAATTAGAAAGATGAATGCGGGGATATATCTGTGGGTAAAAATAAAAGGTGGGTTGGAGCCAGATCCGCAGGAATCTCAAATGCTGTGCAAATGGTTTGAACACTGTAAAGAATGCTTGGGTTACCTTTGGTGGATTCTGTGCAGTGAAATGATAGAATAACCTTTGAATTTTAGAAAGACCATGCTGGTGAAAATTTGGAGAATAAAGTGAGATTGTGCAAGATTGGAAGCAGAGACAATCTGGGTTGTTTTAAATCATAGGAAATGAATGATGAGATTCTAAATCAGAATGTTGGCATTGAGATGAAGACAATGGGATAAATTCTGTTTGGGTTGCAGAACTGACAAAACTTGGCAATCAGTTGGATGTGGAGTTGAGGGAGACAGCAGCTGAGGATGACTCTCACAGAAGAGTAATATTAGAGCAAGGGAAAGGAGATGACATTTTGGAAAGAAAAATGACAATTTAGTTTGGGTCATGGTTATCAATTGCCTGAAGAGCACCCAGGTGAAATTGTCCAGGAGGCACATAGAAAGTGCATTTAGTGATTAGGTGATTGTTCTGGTGGAGGTGAAGCTTTTGAGGGGGAAATAATGAACATATAGGTGGCAGCTAAAGGTATGATACCGAGCTAGAGCAGGAATAGAGTGGAAAGCTCTGTCAGCCCTTGTGTATGTGGTTATGCCATGGTAGCAATGCCCTCAAATCCCAATGATTCCCAGCAACAAAGGTTTGCTTCTCTGTTTTGTTATGTATCTCTGGTGGGTAGGATTTGACTTTTTATAAAATCTTTGGGATACAGCCCTCTTGAACAGCTTATATTTGGAACTAATTTTTTTTTCTGACACAGAGGGAAAAGAGAATGGGGTGAAGCATGGAGGGATCCTTATCTCTTTTGCCTGTAACACAACAAGTTTCTCACATTTCCATGGTCAAAGCAAGTCACAGGTTCTGACTTATGAGGGACCAAGAAGTACAATTCTCTGCCAGGAGAGAAAGTAGATATTTGGTAAATAAAAATGAAATTTAACAGGATTGCCAAGTCAGAATGTAAGAGAACATAAACATTAAGTTGCTCTTAGAAAAAGGAGTATCTTTGAAGAAAAGCTGAAAAAAGGTGACTAAAATATAACTAGAAAACACAGATGAAGTATCTTTCCTGAAATAAAAAAGAAAAAATGATTTAGTCTAATTCATAAATGCTTTTGAAATTTATATACCAAGAGTATATTTGCTTTTAATAGTTTATAATTGGAAGAGTATGGGGGTAAATTTGGTTATTATCATCAAGATTTCTTGCAGAAAAATCATCCTATAAGATGCATTGCCAGGCAAATGTAAAGTGGATATAGAATGCCTTAAGATAGGGTTTGGAGACACTCATATAAAGGGAGAAATGCGTTCCCAGTTTTTCTTCACAAGTAAATCATGTGTTTTCCTAGGAAAATATAAGGATAGGTTTAAATTTCTCATGCTCCGTACTGTGAAGACCTTGAAACTTTTTTTTTTTTTTGGTCTCTACCTTTTCAGGCAAAATAGAAGCTCCCAAAGATGGAGTAACTTTTTATATCTTTGATTTTATGAAGTATGATGTTCATTTCTTTAGCATGTGAGTAAGGTACTAATCATTGTTCTATTGTGAAGAGTTGGGCAAACTTCCAGAACTGAGACCTGAATCTACTTTTAATAAAAGAACAGTGAAACATTAGGTACTGGGGGTGGTTCCATTATATTCTGAAATTAAATGTGGAATTAAGAACTTAGATTTTAGTAAATCAAAGCTCTCTGAAATGATAATTGGTCTCAAGTAACTCTGTGGAGTCATAATTAACTCATGAATTAACTTTTTGTGGATCATACACAATGTTGAGTCTCTATGGGATTCAACTGTGAATAGAAGACACAAGGCCCCTCTCCAACATGGAACTTATATTAAACTTAGGAAACATATTAATTCAGTAGTTCCCCCTTCTCCAGTTTCTCTTTTCATGGTTTCAGTTATCTGTAGTCAACTATGGTCTGAAAATGGGAAATCCATGAATAATTCATAAACTTGAAACTGTGTGCCATTCTAAGTAGTGTGATGAAATCTCTCACCATCCCATTTCATCCTGCCTGGGATGCCAGTCACCCCTCTGTTGTTCAGCATGTTCTTCCCACCAGTCACTTAGCAGCCTTCTTAGTTACCACATCAATTCTTCAGGGTACCACAGTACTTATGTTTCAAGTAATATGTATTTTACTTAATAATGATGGCCCCCAAGGGGGGTGATGGAGAAGGCAATAGCACCCCACTCCAGTACTCTTGCCTGGAGAATCCCATGGACGGAGGAGCCTGATAGGCTGCAGTCCACGGGGTCGCGAGGAGTTGGACACGACTGTGCAACTTCACTTCCAGTTTTCACTTTCATGCATTGTAGAAGGAAATGGCAACCCACTCCAGTGTTCTTGCCTGGATAATCCCAGGGATGGGGGAGCCTGGTGGGCTGCCATCTCTGGGGTCATACAGAATCGGACACGACTGAAGCGACTTAGCAGTAGCAGCAAGGAGAGTGATGCTGGCTGGCAATTTGGATAATCTCATGCTGTACCTAATTTATAAGTTAATCATAGGTATGTATGTGTAGGAAATAGTATATATAGGGTTTAATAACTATCCATGGTTTCAGGTATCCGCTGGTGGTATTGGAACCTGTCCCTCACAGACAAGGTGGGACTCCTATAAATAAAATGTATGAATAATAATAGAATTACATCAGTGCTAAGTGTCAGGAAGGAGAAGACTGGTTTTGTCATAAAAAGCCAGAACTACCTTGTAAAGTATAGTCCTAGGTCTGTTATTAAAGCTGATGTTTCCCAGACGGAGTGGCCCTAAGAGAGAGGTTGGTGATGATTATTCCCCAGGAGTCGAGAAGAGTATAATCCCTTAGAGATCTCTAGGCTACCAGTTGTGAGAACTCAGCATGAGGAAACTACCATATTCATTTGTGTATTAACAATGTCTGAAAGAAGGCTTCATGAATGAACAGATATTAGGTGTCTAGTGGATAAATAAATAAATGAAGCAGTCAATAGTTCTTGTAGTTATGAGTGGTTTTCCGGTGTCTTTCCCCCTTCCCCCCTGCCCCCTGC
>SJYW01021953.1:78007-96229 GCA_006410735.1 Raphicerus campestris | reverse complement strand
TCAGGTATAAAATAAGGGAAAGACAGGCAAGATAAACAGCAATAACAAAGCATCAGCTTACGATGAGCTTGTGGTAGATTCCAAAGAGGGCTACAGATACCTTAATGATGTCTTTAAGACCAAATTCACTTAAGGACAATGACAACATTTTATTATTATTAGATATTTCCCCCCTAAATTCTGAAACCTCACATCATCTGTTGAAATGCAGAGGAAGAGGAGGTTGTCATGAGTTTATAAAGGTGGTAAACAGAGGAGGCAGCGGAGTCGTGTTCACTTAGTGAACTGAAAGTCACGTGGAATTTCTTAATCTCATGAACTCATACCAGGGTTTGAAATTCCTAGTCAACCATAGTGAATCTTGAGTAACAGATACTTCCCACTGTCATGCACTATAAGAAAGCTATTAGAGTGCTCAGTTTGCTGTAACTTGTCGCTTCCATCTTTAAATGCTTCAGGCCTGTTCATTTCTCGCTTTACTAGCTCTCCTCAATCTGCCATAGATTCCGCGGACTGTTGAATAGTGACTTCTGAGTGAATAGATATTCTTTAAATCTTGTGAGTTAGCCAGGCTTCATATCAAGTAATATATATTTTGAATTACACTGTTGCAGTATCAGTCTGTTTTTTCTTTAATATGAAGATTATTTACTATTTATCTAGTGCGAGATTATTTAGAATTTATAATAAGATAAAAAGTATAAAAGCTTTCTTCAGATTTACCTCATCTTGTTCAAAGATCTTCTAGTTCCCAAAGAATTCTACTGAAGTTACTAGATATATTTTTATGTCTTACTCTGTGAGCCTCTTAAATATTTTAATTTTCAGTGAGGTCACATAATGGAGTTGCTGTGCTTCTTTGATCTTGTTTGGGAAATAGATTTGCCTTTCTGCTGATATAGGTTTATTGCTGTAGCTTATTTTAAGTTCAATCAATTTTGAATTCAATTACTCATTGATTTCCTATCGAAGACTTTCTACAGGTCTCACGTAGTGCTACATTTGAGGTCCTAAAAGAAGCATAACACCTACAGGCAGGCAGGCAGAAAGAGACAAAGAGAGAGGAGAAACAAAAAGGCACTCAGGGAAATAAAGATTTTGTTTTGCTAAATGTAATTTCCCTCAGTTCAGTTCTGTTCAGTTGCTCAGTCGTGTTCAACTCTTTGCAACCCCATGAACCGCAGCATCAGGCCTCCCTGTCGATCATCAACTCCCAGAACCTACCAAAACCCATGTCCATTGAGTCGGTGATGCCATCCAACCATTTCATCCTCTGTCATCCCCTTCTCCTCCTGCCCTCAATCTTTCCCAGCATCAGACTCTTTTCAAATGAGTCAGCTCTTTGCATCAGGTCGCCAGAGTATTGGAGTTTCAGCTTCAATATCAGTCCTTCCAATGAATACCCAGGACTGATCTCCTTTAGGATGGACTGGTTGGATCTCCTTGCAGTCCAAGGGACTCTCAAGAGTCCTCTCCAATGCCACAGTTCAAAAGCATCAATTCTTTGGCACTCAGCTTTCTTCACAGTCCAACTCTCACATCCATACATGACCAATGGAAAAACCATCCCCTTGACTAGATGGACCTTTGTTGGCAAAGTAGTTTCTATGCTTTTTAATGTGCTGTCCAGATTGGTCATCGGAGAAGGCAATGGCACCCCACTCCAGTACTCTTGCCTGGAAAATCCCATGAATGGAGGAGCCTGGTAGGCTGCAGTCCATGGGGTCGCTAAGTCAGTCATGACTGAGCGACTTCACTTTCACTTTTCACTTTCATGCATTGGAGAAGGAAATGGCAACCTACTCCAGTGTTCTTGCCTGGTGAATCTCAGGGATGGGGAAGCCTGGTGGGCTGCCGTCTACAGGGTCACATAGAGTCGGACACGACTGAAGTGACTTAGCAAAAGCAGATTGGTCATAATTTTCCTTCCAAGGAGTAAGCATCTTTTAATTTCATGGCTGCAATCACCATCTGCAGTGATTAATTTCCCTAAATACACATTAAATGATATATTTCAGTGCATGTCTTATTACAGATTGTGAACTTGTTGATCTTAAAATGTAAACAATGTTTCCTCTTTTCAACCCTGCATGTGTTGGATGTTGATTTTATGCTAACGCCAATTATAATATGATTAATTTACTCTAAACTCAAGTTACCCTAATGTGTTTTAAAAATGACATAGCAGTTACATCTGTGGTGGGAATAATGTATGCAATATTGGAGAAAAAAGTGGGAGGTGAATTCTGTAATTGACTTTAGAATTTGCTGATCATTAGAATAAGAGACATTAAGAACAAATTTGGAAGAAAGTTGAGTTATGGAGATAGAGACTGATTTGAGATATTGATACTATAATGTACCATTTGCAGTGAGATTGATTTCTTGCTCAAGTATATCTTATTCATAACCACATATTGATGTGTCAAGACACACCTTGGATTCTGTAACTAATTTCTTATCTGGACACTGTAACGGATATAGTGAAAAAATTGTCTTGCAACTCATTTCTAGTTTTCCAAACTGCTTTAAAATACACTGTTTAGCAGCCAGATGGAATATTGCTTCTTTGCTATGGAAGCAATCCCTTTGAAACTAGAGGGAGAAAATGAAAGAAAAAACAAAACCGGTACCTGGAATCTGTGAATTTTCATGGTGCTGGACAACTTTAAGAAAGAAAAGTAAGAGGTTTAGGAAATAAAGACCAATTTAACAAGAGAAATTTTACCTGGCAGTACTGTTTATCTCACCAATATAATGGCCTAGTGAGAGTTTTATTTTAACACCCTATTTATTTTAGCAGTACTTATATCCTGAATGGATTTGAAAAGTGAGTAGATTTTTTTTTCAGGAAGTTCTAAAAGTACATAAAGATTCAATGATGTGTTAAACAGTCAAATAGTCTTTATAATTCACAAAAGACTTTTTTACAGTTGAAAAGGGAAGAAGGCCTCACCACCTCTATTTTTGTTAAAATTATAAGAAAACCTGTACATTAATCTTTGGAGCAATTTGAGAGGAATCAGGAAACTGCTATTTATAGTGATGCAATTATAGACCAAGAGATGACATGTGGAACTTGGCTAAAAGGTAGATGATTTTGTTTTAAATTGAACAGTAGTGTCTTGGTTGTTTTCCCTTTGTAACACTCAGATCTACTGAGAAATCAGACTGTGTTCTGCAGTGAGGTGGTATGGGAATAGGGTAATTTTAGTCAGAGGGGATATTTGCTTCTGATGAAATAATCATTTTTAGAAAATATAAATGTACTCTGAAAATTGAGTGCCAGATTGCATGAGCACTGCTTTAAGTATTTTTTTAAGAGTAAGAATAAGAAAGAATTTAAAAAAAAATCTTTGAACTTTGGTATGAAGTAGCCAGAAAAANCTGCCGTCTACAGGGTCACATAGAGTCGGACACGACTGAAGTGACTTAGCAAAAGCAGATTGGTCATAATTTTCCTTCCAAGGAGTAAGCATCTTTTAATTTCATGGCTATAATCACCATCTGCAGTGATTAATTTCCCTAAATACACATTAAATGATATATTTCAGTGCATGTCTTATTACAGATTGTGAACTTGTTGATCTTAAAATGTAAACAATGTTTCCTCTTTTCAACCCTGCATGTGTTGGATGTTGATTTTATGCTAACGCCAATTATAATTTGATTAATTTACTCTAAACTCAAGTTACCCTAATGTGTTTTAAAAATGACATAGCAGTTACATCTGTGGTGGGAATACTGTATGCAATATTGGAGAAAAAAGTGGGAGGTGAATTCTGTAATTGACTTTAGAATTTGCTGATCATTAGAATAAGAGACATTAAGAACAAATTTGGAAGAAAGTTGAGTTATGGAGATAGAGACTGATTTGAGATATTGATACTATAATGTACCATTTGCAGTGAGATTGATTTCTTGCTCAAGTATATCTTATTCATAACCACATATTGATGTGTCAAGACACACCTTGGATTCTGTAACTAATTTCTTATCTGGACACTGTAACGGATATAGTGAAAAAATTGTCTTGCAACTCATTTCTAGTTTTCCAAACTGCTTTAAAATACACTGTTTAGCAGCCAGATGGAATATTGCTTCTTTGCTATGGAAGCAATCCCTTTGAAACTAGAGGGAGAAAATGAAAGAAAAAACAAAACCGGTACCTGGAATCTGTGAATTTTCATGGTGCTGGACAACTTTAAGAAAGAAAAGTAAGAGGTTTAGGAAATAAAGACCAATTTAACAAGAGAAATTTTACCTGGCAGTACTGTTTATCTCACCAATATAATGGCCTAGTGAGAGTTTTATTTTAACACCCTATTTATTTTAGCAGTACTTATATCCTGAATGGATTTGAAAAGTGAGTAGATTTTTTTTTCAGGAAGTTCTAAAAGTACATAAAGATTCAATGCTGTGTTAAACAGTCAAATAGTCTTTATAATTCACAAAAGACTTTTTTACAGTTGAAAAGGGAAGAAGACCTCACCACCTCTATTTTTGTTAAAATTATAAGAAAACCTGTACATTAATCTTTGGAGCAATTTGAGAGGAATCAGGAAACTGCTATTTATAGTGATGCAATTATAGACCAAGAGATGACATGTGGAACTTGGCTAAAAGGTAGATTATTTTGTTTTAAATTGAGCAGTAGTGTCTTGGTTGTTTTCCCTTTGTAACACTCAGATCTACTGAGAAATCAGACTGTGTTCTGCAGTGAGGTGGTAGGGAAATAGGGTAATTTTAGTCAGAGGGGATATTTGCTTCTGATGAAATAATCATTTTTAGAAAATATAAATGTACTCTGAAAATTGAGTGCCAGATTGCATGAGCACTGCTTTAAGTATTTTTTTAAGAGTAAGAATAAGAAAGAATTAAAAAAAAAATCTTTGAACTTTGGTATGAAGTAGCCAGAAAAATGTAGAGAATTTGGGACAAGTTTTTGAAAATGAGATTGAGATCAATGGTATCATCAGAGTTTGGTTTTGAATGGAAATAGGTGCTAAAATGGAGATTCTCCAGCAAGTGGTTGAATAAGCAACCAATATCTGTGAGAGAGAGAGGTGAACAGGCTTGGGCAGGGGAGGAGGTGACCTGTTGGACGGTTGCAGCAGAGGCTTAATCAGGCACAAGTGAAACTCTGGATCTAAGATGTCCTAAACTGAGGTCAGGTTGTCAGGATGTTTGATGCAGAAGAAAGTGTAACCTTGACGAGGCAGAAACCTTTCTTGGGGGGCAGTTCAGCTGTGAGCTCAGCAGACAGTCGTCTGTGCAGCNAGATGTCCTAAACTGAGGTCAGGTTGTCAGGATGTTTGATGCAGAAGAAAGTGTAACCTTGACGAGGCAGAAACCTTTCTTGGGGGGCAGTTCAGCTGTGAGCTCAGCAGACAGTCGTCTCTGCAGCTGGAGAATGAGAATCTGCAGTTCAGTGGGGCTCTTGTTGAGTCCCATTGTAGAAACATTTACTTTCTGGGAGAATAAGGCATCCAGAACTGCAGAACATAGACTTTCAGACACTAGAAGCGCCAATTTCCCCAAAAAGAAAATGAGGACTCTTAAAAACGGCCATCTCTTCTACATCCATCTTCTTGACTCCATGTATTCGACCTATTAAAGAAACAAGACTGTCACTGAGGTGTATGGTATGTTCTAAGTCCTGGAGGTTGATGCCTCATACTTGAAAGATGATAATCTCTAAGCAGGCAGTGGCACCTTCAGAAGCCCACTGCGTTGTTCTGACAGGTGGGCAGCCTCTCTATGGAATGTGATTTGTTGTTGTTCAGTTGCTCAGCTGTGTCTGACTCCCTGCGACCCCCTGGACTGCAGCACACCATGGTTCCCTGTCCTTCATCATCTCCTCGAGTTTGCTCAAACTCATGTCCATTGAGTTAATGATGCCATCTGACTATCTCATCCTCTCTCACCTACTTCTCCTACTGCCCTTAGTCTTTCTCAGCATCAGGGACCTTTCCAGTGAGTCAGCTCTTTGCATCAGGTGGCTAAAGAATTGCAGCTTCAGCATCAGTCCTTCTAAAGAATATTCAGGGGTTGATTTCCTTTAGGATTGATGTGATGAATCACTCTATTCCATGAACATGTTCCCTTTGCAACTTTTCCTATGCAGAGAAGAGGTTCTTTAACATTGAGTATGATGATATATGGGATTTCATGTCAAGGGTTTAAGCATTCTGTTGACCTTCACATAGATACTAATGCTCATTTAAGCCTTGTGGATATGAGAAGCAGCCAATGATGGAATATATACATAATTAATGATCTCAGTTAGGATGACTCACTGTCAATTCCAAGATGAAAAGTTTCCCGTGTAATCAGCTTGCCGCCGTGGCAGTGTTTGCTTTTAGTTTTGTCTTAACTGGTGACTGAACCCTTTTCTTTATGCCTCTAAGTTCAGTAGTGACCTCTTGGTAACTTCAAATTCACCATGCAGGAAATAGTAACATCACACAGACAATGACATTTTTCCCTCTGACAGCCAATTATTAAATAGTTACTAATGTCTTTGAGACCTGGGATTTGGTCTCTGTTGCTGAAACTCAGACATTCAACATTGGCAGTAGTGAAATCAGCCTTAATGAATGAGACCCCATGCTACTATCATGACTCCAGAGTATTGTGATAGCCAGTGACAGAAGCTGGTGGATACCAAGTGGCTGAGCCATTGCATGTGTGTTATTGGTGTCGTTTCTATGGTAGATGCTCTTGGGTAGCCTTTAACATACAATATAAACAAGTTCATTTGGATCTATATATCAATATTTTCTCCAAACCTCCTAGTCTTCCAGCATTTATCTTTTCACATCCATGACCCAATAGCCAAGTCAGTCTCTGCTTTCTAGCAGGTTATAAATCTTCTTAATCCAGGCCATTTTCCCCACACAAAGTGGATGGTCTATCCTGTCTGAAGCTCTGGTCATTGCAAAGACTCTTCCCTATGACTGACTTTCATAGTCATCCCTGGGTGATGATAACCTGTATTAGCAGATTTTCTTTCAAATTCATACTGAGCTGATGTTATCTATGATCCCAGAGTGACTTTTTGTTCCCCTTCATCATCTAGTTTTAAGGGGTCCTCCTGACATAGTTATAGTGAGCCGAGAGAGAGAGAGGCCAAAACCTGTTTCAACTATTTGTGAACAGACCCTTGTGCCTTCTGTACCTGCTCCTGCCCCATCCCACAGGTTCTGTCTGATTTTATAAGGGATTATGGTTGGGTGCCCCCTTACAATAGGGCAGAATGCAACCCATTATGAGGTCCTCTGGCTGCATGGTCATTTGCCTTATCTCCACCAAGGCCCAGAAGGCCAATACAGATTACATTTCAAATGCTATTTGGCTCTGCCACAGATGGCATGGCCTTTATCAAGGACTCTAGCAGTCTGTGTTATAATTTTACTGCTGGAGAATTCTCTACATGGCATCTTTTCTTATAATATATACCTCTGAAGCCATAGGGTCTACTGGATCATGTAGCCAAAGAGGCAGACATGCTTGTACTGAAAGCTGGGCCTGCTGTGGAGGTCTGTTCTTTTCTTGGTCCCTTGGTGCTGGCAGCCTTCTTTGTAATCCAGGACATGGGACATGTCTTTACGGGATTTGGAGCAAATCCTGGAATCCAGCCAGGTTTTGTTTCCTTAGCGGTGGGAGAGGCAATAATCTGAGCTTTATAAAGGACATGTCTAGGAATGCCCCAGACCACAGGAAACAGAAAAAGTCCACTGATTAAAAACCTTGTACAGTATATGTACTTCATGGAGGCTTCCAACATATTTAGTACAAAGTGTATTTTGGTTTGATTAACATGCTTTCAGTTCATTTAATTAACCAAATTGATGAACAAGTAACCTTGTTTGACAAACATGTTGTCATTGATGTAGGGACTCATATAATATTCTGAGGTTGATCTAACATAGCAGAGAACTTCAGACAAGATAACAAAGTGCAGGAGAGTAAACCTAACCCTGGGGGAAAACTTGAAAATATATACTGTAGTCAATCTCATGTCAATGTGAACTGCTTCTTAATAGGTACAAGGAAAGAGTGCATTCTTCATATTAATGGTAGTTTACCTCAGGTCTATTGATTTAGCAAAAATAGAACATCAGTTTCAGAAGCTGAAACTGGGACTATTACCTGACTGAATTTGCTGTAGTCCATTCTCATCCTTCAGGATCTGTTCGGTTTGTGTGAGAGCCAGTGTGGAGAATAAATGATGATATGAAGGGACCCACAGCTCTTTACCTTTTAAATATTTAGATAAGTCTTCCTGAGATACAGTCTAGCTTCTTAATATCTTGGCTGAGAGGAGGTTGAGTTTCAGAGTCTCCCATCTGGCTGTCCCTTCTTTAATAGCTCCTACCTCACAGACCATGGAACCAGTGTGGGAATTCTGACAACAGCACTAGACATCCATTTCAATTATACATTCAGGGATCAAAGAAATTACTGTAAAATACACTGGTAGACCTAGACTGAAGCCAGATCCAGGCCAGGACAGTTACTGCCTGGCTTCCACATCCTCTCAGATAACAGAGGTGGAGACAGGGAGTGGATATGCTGACCCTTCAGTTATCTGGATGTAACCGTAATTGTCAGCTCAAGCACTGTGTCTAAGAGTCATAAATCAAATCCACCTAATCTCTTTTTCCTCAAAGTGAAGTTACTTTAGTAGATGGCCAAAGGTTCCTTTGGTAAAATGCTGGAGGAAATTTTACTACATACCCTTTCTGTAGTAAGACAGGGACTTTTGTGACTCCATGAATTGTAGCCCTCCAGGCTCCTCTGTCCATGGGATTTCCCAGGCAAAAATACTGGAGTGGGTTGTTGTTCTCTTCTTCAAGGGATCTTCCTGACCCAGGGATCAAACCCAGGTCTCCTGTGCTGCAGGCAATCTCTTGCATTGTAGGCATATTCCTTACTGACTGAGCCACCTTACATTAGACCTGAGCTGCCCTTTAATCAAGGGGTTCTGGATCTACAAACTGGCTCAGGTCTGGATCCTCTGCTAGAGATGGTGAGTTTTATAAGGGTAGCCACTCTTAGTCTCCTGACCATCCATCCTTCATTTCTTTGTGATGATGGAGCAAAACTCTGTCTTTCCCCAAGGACACTGTGTTCCATTAACCGTTTCTAAGGTTTTATGAGTCAGGCCATGCTGACTGCTTGTTCAGCCTTGCTGCTCATTAGGATTGTGGCTCCAACTTTGTCTCTGATGGTTGACACCATATGGCCTTCCTGGTTGGGAGATGATACCATCCCCTGCTGTCAGGGGAGTTGTTTCTGTAACAGCATCTCCTACTGATCCCCTTATCCTACAGATGACAGCCACCACCGAGCTTCCTAATAATACTGGTTGGTACCCTTCTCACAAACACATTTTTTAGCACTTTGCTAAACAGAGGTTCCTCTGTGTCTTTTCTGTGAAATATAGTTATCTGGTGGACTTTTGTTCTGACTTTGTATAGAATAGCTACTTTAGCATGTCTAATCTCTGAGCCTTTTGAACTCTTCCACAATTTTCCATGACATTTTTGTCATTTTTATTTCAATGAGTATGGGTCAATTGCTTCTATGATTCTAAGAGCCATCCTAACACAGTGTCAACATCTGTCTCCAATGTCCTTGCTTGGAATCTATTGTTTGCATCATGTATAATGCCCTCATATAAATAAATTCTAACTTGATGTTCTGATGAGTAAAAGGAGCACCAACCTTTAACTTAAGAGCAGAGAGCCACTTGTGAAGGACCAGAGGAATGTGGCTCACATGGGGCTATTGGTCTGGAAATACAGATTTTACAAATTTCATCTTAGATTCCCACTCCTTCCCGAAAATGAATCTGACCTTGGCATAATAGACTTGCTGGAGGTGAGAACTGAGTCTTCCTGGGGGCTTTACTACTCTTAAGTTCTGGCTCTAATCCTTAGCCTTTACTGCTTCCAGGATGAGGGAGACAAGATACTTTTCTATTTTACCAGGGAGATCATCTAGCTGTCACACTTTTCCTTGAATTGGTAATTAATCATNCAGTAGTGTCTTGGTTGTTTTCCCTTTGTAACACTCAGATCTACTGAGAAATCAGACTGTGTTCTGCAGTGAGGTGGTATGGGAATAGGGTAATTTTAGTCAGAGGGGATATTTGCTTCTGATGAAATAATCATTTTTAGAAAATATAAATGTACTCTGAAAATTGAGTGCCAGATTGCATGAGCACTGCTTTAAGTATTTTTTTAAGAGTAAGAATAAGAAAGAATTTTAAAAAAAATCTTTGAACTTTGGTATGAAGTAGCCAGAAAAATGTAGAGAATTTGGGACAAGTTTTTGAAAATGAGATTGAGATCAATGGTATCATCAGAGTTTGGTTTTGAATGGAAATAGGTGCTAAAATGGAGATTCTCCAGCAAGTGGTTGAATAAGCAACCAATATCTGTGAGAGAGAGAGGTGAACAGGCTTGGGCAGGGGAGGAGGTGACCTGTTGGACGGTTGCAGCAGAGGCTTAATCAGGCACAAGTGAAACTCTGGATCTAAGATGTCCTAAACTGAGGTCAGGTTGTCAGGATGTTTGATGCAGAAGAAAGTGTAACCTTGACGAGGCAGAAACCTTTCTTGGGGGGCAGTTCAGCTGTGAGCTCAGCAGACAGTCGTCTCTGCAGCTGGAGAATGAGAATCTGCAGTTCAGTGGGGCTCTTGTTGAGTCCCATTGTAGAAACATTTACTTTCTGGGAGAATAAGGCATCCAGAACTGCAGAACATAGACTTTCAGACACTAGAAGCGCCAATTTCCCCAAAAAGAAAATGAGGACTCTTAAAAACGGCCATCTCTTCTACATCCATCTTCTTGACTCCATGTATTCGACCTATTAAAGAAACAAGACTGTCACTGAGGTGTATGGTATGTTCTAAGTCCTGGAGGTTGATGCCTCATACTTGAAAGATGATAATCTCTAAGCAGGCAGTGGCACCTTCAGAAGCCCACTGCGTTGTTCTGACAGGTGGGCAGCCTCTCTATGGAATGTGATTTGTTGTTGTTCAGTTGCTCAGCTGTGTCTGACTCCCTGCGACCCCCTGGACTGCAGCACACCATGGTTCCCTGTCCTTCATCATCTCCTCGAGTTTGCTCAAACTCATGTCCATTGAGTTAATGATGCCATCTGACTATCTCATCCTCTCTCACCTACTTCTCCTACTGCCCTTAGTCTTTCTCAGCATCAGGGACCTTTCCAGTGAGTCAGCTCTTTGCATCAGGTGGCTAAAGAATTGCAGCTTCAGCATCAGTCCTTCTAAAGAATATTCAGGGGTTGATTTCCTTTAGGATTGATGTGATGAATCACTCTATTCCATGAACATGTTCCCTTTGCAACTTTTCCTATGCAGAGAAGAGGTTCTTTAACATTGAGTATGATGATATATGGGATTTCATGTCAAGGGTTTAAGCATTCTGTTGACCTTCACATAGATACTAATGCTCATTTAAGCCTTGTGGATATGAGAAGCAGCCAATGATGGAATATATACATAATTAATGATCTCAGTTAGGATGACTCACTGTCAATTCCAAGATGAAAAGTTTCCCGTGTAATCAGCTTGCCACCGTGGCAGTGTTTGCTTTTAGTTTTGTCTTAACTGGTGACTGAACCCTTTTCTTTATGCCTCTAAGTTCAGTAGTGACCTCTTGGTAACTTCAAATTCACCGTGCAGGAAATAGTAACATCACACAGACGATGACATTTTTCCCTCTGACAGCCAATTATTAAATAGTTACTAATGTCTTTGAGACCTGGGATTTGGTCTCTGTTGCTGAAACTCAGACATTCAACATTGGCAGTAGTGAAATCAGCCTTAATGAATGAGACCCCATGCTACTATCATGACTACAGAGTATTGTGATAGCCAGTGACAGAAGCTGGTGGATACCAAGTGGCTGAGCCATTGCATGTGTGTTATTGGTGTCGTTTCTATGGTAGATGCTCTTGGGTAGCCTTTAACATACAATATAAACAAGTTCATTTGGATCTATATATCAATATTTTCTCCAAACCTCCTAGTCTTCCAGCATTTATCTTTTCACATCCATGACCCAATAGCCAAGTCAGTCTCTGCTTTCTAGCAGGTTATAAATCTTCTTAATCCAGGCCATTTTCCCCACACAAAGTGGATGGTCTATCCTGTCTGAAGCTCTGGTCATTGCAAAGACTCTTCCCTATGACTGACTTTCATAGTCATCCCTGGGTGATGATAACCTGTATTAGCAGATTTTCTTTCAAATTTATACTGAGTTGATGTTATCTATGATCCCAGAGTGACTTTTTGTTCCCCTTCATCATCTAGTTTTAAGGGGTCCTCCTGACATAGTTATAGTGAGCCGAGAGAGAGAGAGGCCAAAACCTGTTTCAACTATTTGTGAACAGACCCTTGTGCCTTCTGTACCTGCTCCTGCCCCATCCCACAGGTTCTGTCTGATTTTATAAGGGATTATGTTTGGGTGCCCCCTTACAATAGGGCAGAATGCAACCCATTATGAGGTCCTCTGGCTGCATGGTCATTTACCTTATCTCCACCAAGGCCCAGAAGGCCAATACAGATTACATTTCAAATGCTATTTGGCTCTGCCACAGATGGCATGGCCTTTATCAAGGACTCTAGCAGTCTGTGTTATAATTTTACTGCTGGAGAATTCTCTACATGGCATCTTTTCTTATAATATATACCTCTGAAGCCATAGGGTCTACTGGATCATGTAGCCAAAGAGGCAGACATGCTTGTACTGAAAGCTGGGCCTGCTGTGGAGGTCTGTTCTTTTCTTGGTCCCTTGGTGCTGGCAGCCTTCTTTGTAATCCAGGACATGGGACATGTCTTTACGGGATTTGGAGCAAATCCTGGAATCCAGCCAGGTTTTGTTTCCTTAGCGGTGGGAGAGGCAATAATCTGAGCTTTATAAAGGACATGTCTAGGAATGCCCCAGACCACAGGAAACAGAAAAAGTCCACTGATTAAAAACCTTGTACAGTATATGTACTTCATGGAGGCTTCCAACATATTTAGTACAAAGTGTATTTTGGTTTGATTAACATGCTTTCAGTTCATTTAATTAACCAAATTGATGAACAAGTAACCTTGTTTGACAAACATGTTGTCATTGATGTAGGGACTCATATAATATTCTGAGGTTGATCTAACATAGCAGAGAACTTCAGACAAGATAACAAAGTGCAGGAGAGTAAACCTAACCCTGGGGGAAAACTTGAAAATATATACTGTAGTCAATCTCATGTCAATGTGAACTGCTTCTTAATAGGTACAAGGAAAGAGTGCATTCTTCATATTAATGGTAGTTTACCTCAGGTCTATTGATTTAGCAAAAATAGAACATCAGTTTCAGAAGCTGAAACTGGGACTATTACCTGACTGAATTTGCTGTAGTCCATTCTCATCCTTCAGGATCTGTTCGGTTTGTGTGAGAGCCAGTGTGGAGAATAAATGATGATATGAAGGGACCCACAGCTCTTTACCTTTTAAATATTTAGATAAGTCTTCCTGAGATACAGTCTAGCATCTTAATATCTTGGCTGAGAGGAGGTTGAGTTTCAGAGTCTCCCATCTGGCTGTCCCTTCTTTAATAGCTCCTACCTCACAGACCATGGAACCAGTGTGGGAATTCTGACAACAGCACTAGACATCCATTTCAATTATACATTCAGGGATCAAAGAAATTACTGTAAAATACACTGGTAGACCTAGACTGAAGCCAGATCCAGGCCAGGACAGTTACTGCCTGGCTTCTACATCCTCTCAGATAACAGAGGTGGAGACAGGGAGTGGATATGCTGACCCTTCAGTTATCTGGATGTAACCGTAATTGTCAGCTCAAGCACTGTGTCTAAGAGTCATAAATCAAATCCACCTAATCTCTTTTTCCTCAAAGTGAAGTTACTTTAGTAGATGGCCAAAGGTTCCTTTGGTAAAATGCTGGAGGAAATTTTACTACATACCCTTTCTGTAGTAAGACAGGGACTTTTGTGACTCCATGAATTGTAGCCCTCCAGGCTCCTCTGTCCATGGGATTTCCCAGGCAAAAATACTGGAGTGGGTTGTTGTTCTCTTCTTCAAGGGATCTTCCTGACCCAGGGATCAAACCCAGGTCTCCTGTGCTGCAGGCAATCTCTTGCATTGTAGGCATATTCCTTACTGACTGAGCCACCTTACATTAGACCTGAGCTGCCCTTTAATCAAGGGGTTCTGGATCTGCAAACTGGCTCAGGGCTGGATCCTCTGCTAGAGATGGTGAGTTTTATAAGGGTAGCCACTCTTAGTCTCCTGACCATCCATCCTTCATTTCTTTGTGATGATGGAGCAAAACTCTGTCTTTCCCCAAGGACACTGTGTTCCATTAACCGTTTCTAAGGTTTTATGAGTCAGGCCATGCTGACTGCTTGTTCAGCCTTGCTGCTCATTAGGATTGTGGCTCCAACTTTGTCTCTGATGGTTGACACCATATGGCCTTCCTGGTTGGGAGATGATACCATCCCCTGCTGTCAGGGGAGTTGTTTCTGTAACAGCATCTCCTACTGATCCCCTTATCCTACAGATGACAGCCACCACCGAGCTTCCTAATAATACTGGTTGGTACCCTTCTCACAAACACATTTTTTAGCACTTTGCTAAACAGAGGTTCCTCTGTGTCTTTTCTGTGAAATATAGTTATCTGGTGGACTTTTGTTCTGACTTTGTATAGAATAGCTACTTTAGCATGTCTAATCTCTGAGCCTTTTGAACTCTTCCACAATTTTCCATGACATTTTTGTCATTTTTATTTCAATGAGTATGGGTCAATTGCTTCTATGATTCTAAGAGCCATCCTAACACAGTGTCAACATCTGTCTCCAATGTCCTTGCTTGGAATCTATTGTTTGCATCATGTATAATGCCCTCATATAAATAAATTCTAACTTGATGTTCTGATGAGTAAAAGGAGCACCAACCTTTAACTTAAGAGCAGAGAGCCACTTGTGAAGGACCAGAGGAATGTGGCTCACATGGGGCTATTGGTCTGGAAATACAGATTTTACAAATTTCATCTTAGATTCCCACTCCTTCCCGAAAATGAATCTGACCTTGGCATAATAGACTTGCTGGAGGTGAGAACTGAGTCTTCCTGGGGGCTTTACTACTCTTAAGTTCTGGCTCTAATCCTTAGCCTTTACTGCTTCCAGGATGAGGGAGACAAGATACTTTTCTATTTTACCAGGGAGATCATCTAGCTGTCACACTTTTCCTTGAATTGGTAATTAATCATCCTCTACTTTTCTTTTTAAATTTTTTCTCTAATACATCAGTAGCATCTAGCAAGAACCATCTGCCTCTTGTAATTATGACTGCCACTTCCCTGAAACTCTGGGAGTGTCTAAGTTAGTGTACTCACCAGAGCTTCCCCTTCCCCAACCTATCCAGTTCACCAGTGGAGAAAATCACAGGCCAGAGACTTCATTTTATCTAACACCAGTGATGGATGGTATCTGGACAGTGGATCTGTTTCCCAGTGCTAGTTTTCATAGATCATTTTCCCCAGGAAATAGATTCTAAGATAGACATTTACATGCAGTAGATATACTAGGATAATACATTTAATTCCTGTGAGAATGTCAGGGTAGTGGAGGTGGCCAGAGGGGTAATTTGAAAAGGGCTGTATTTTCAGCAAAGGCCTCACTAGATCCCAGTGGAGGTCTGGAGTTGTAGTCTTTCAAGGGTGGCAAGGAGATGAATCTCCTTGATTCAACAGTCAGAAGTCCTTGCATGTGGGGGATGGAGGCTTCATTCCTAAAGAGAAGATGTGGGTGGCATGCCACATTATCTTCTTCACTGTGAGAGAAATTCATTCATATTGGTATCATGGTACATTTGGTAGCATTTTGTTTTCCAAATCATAAATGAGAGCAACTTCTTTAATATTGAGCCTTTAACATTTCAAGGCAAAAATTTGAAATTGGTATTATATTTCAATATGTGGATATTTTTCAAAGGAAAATATCCATGGAAGTCATTCTTCTATATGTATGCAAACTGTCTTGAGGTTTTTCTATCTAGAACACAGAAATGCTGAAGTAACAATTTTATATGTATAAAAAGAAACAATTATGAGCTAGTAATTTCTACATAGTCATTTGAACACTTGTGAGAAAGTATCTATTAACATTGTTTAAAGGCGAGGCATACTAATGACAAAATAACCAATGTGAACAAGATAGGTGAACATTTTATAATATCAGAGAAATGTAATTTACATATATTTTATTTAATGTTTTACAGTATTAAGACCCTACTGGATATTTTCCTTCATCTCTGAAATAGAGATATGTTTACCACACTACACAGAGAACCCAGTAATGACAAAAAGAAAAACAATCAAGTGTCATGATAGCCAAAACATTTCAATGAATAACTGATAATTAAATGCTGAGGATACCTCATTAAAATTAGAGATGTCACATTTATCTACAGAAGATCAAATTTGTATAAAATTAAATTAAGCTCAACTGAGTTTTTTTTTAATATACATTCTATATTTTCAATGTGTCAAAGTAACTTTCTGTCTGATATGTTCCAGTGTGCCTTTTTGATGTTGATTGGACATCACTAATTTGTTCTGCCAAGTAACACTGTTATCAAACATAACACATGCCACTATGAGTTTTCAATTTTCCAAGGGTCAATTCAAGCCTATTTTTATGCTTTCAGAAGGTATAGCTGTCCTTCAGCAATAACTGCTGTGGATACTACTCTTGTATAAATGCATGCATGACCAGGAGTTATTTATTTTTAGTATTAAAACAACCTAGAAAAGTAAAGTTTTTGCGATTGGTTATAGAAAAAAAAGTCCTTTTAATGGAAAATTACAGCTAATGTTTAGCNACTCTTGTATAAATGCATGCATGACCAGGAGTTATTTATTTTTAGTATTAAAACAACCTAGAAAAGTAAAGTTTTTGCGATTGGTTATAGAAAAAAAAGTCCTTTTAATGGAAAATTCCAGCTAATGTTTAGGAAAAGTGTGTTTAGAATTTTGAAGCACATGATCTGTTTTTGACCAAGCTAATTTACATACTGACAACATTTGCACCCACTAAGAGTCTAGATGTGAAAGTAAAAATAAGATATATCTCACTATTATAAGAGTAAGTCTTGATGTTACAATTTTCATGGAATTACCTTTATTTGTTTATCCAGTCTTTATGCAGCTCTTCATTTAAAACTCTCCATGATTTTTGACTTCATCTGACTTTACAAATTTAATAGCTTCATAAATTCTGTTTTGCTACCACGAATGTTCCCTGTTCAGTTTCATGACATTGAGTATGAGGTTGTCTATTGGAGATGAACAGAGTTGAGGGACTTAGGAGTGGGTATCACTGTGTTGTACCTGAAATGTCATGACCTCCACATTCCCATGCAGTAAGGGTTCTGCTGTTAGTTCACACTCAGTCTGGAAGCTACTCTTCCCAACAGAAGAAGCAGGATATAAAACATTTCCCCCATCTCTGCTGTGTAGGCAGAACCCTGGAACAGATGGCTAGAGAACACAATGTCCTAAGATTAGAGACAGAGAAATTCAGGTCCCCTCAAATAGAAAGAAATCAGTCCACAGTACCAAGTGATGCAGTCCAGACAGTTTGTAGAGCATAACAGAGAGGAACAAAACTAGCTTAACCATCATTTTGATTAAAAAAAAAAAAAAAAGGAATACTTAAGGTGACCTTAAAACAAAGACTGAAAAAATTCTGCAATGCAAGGATGAAAGCACTCAGCACAGAATGGTGTGGTATGAAGACAATGGGAGAGTGCTGAAGTCCAGACCAGAGACATTCCCTGACAAGAGGAACAGATTATTCATGATAATAATCCATGAACAAGATTTTTCTCAACTCCTGATCAAGTGGGAACTGGACATAGACAGGGCTCTATTCTTCCTGGTATATGATTATGAAATGATACTTTGGTTGATTTTATATGTTTATTGTAAAGTATGAAATCAGCAATTATTAACAAATCTTCTCATTATCCATTTTAAGTGCTGGGACTTTTGCCTGGAGCATCCCATGGACAGAGGAGCCTGGTAGGCTGCAGTCCATGGGGTCGCTAAGAGTCGGACATGACTGAGTGACTTGACTTTCACTTTTCACTTTCATGCACTGGAGAAGGAAATGGCA
>SJYW01021953.1:48664-65114 GCA_006410735.1 Raphicerus campestris | reverse complement strand
AGAAAGATTTTTTCTTTAGAAAGAATTTTAATAGGATTTTAATTTTTTAATTTTATATTAGAGAAGAGTTGATTAACAATGATATGTTACTTACAGATGTACAGTAAAGTGATTTGGTTATACCAATACTATATCCTTTTTCAATTTTTCTCCCTTTTTGGTTATTACAGAATATTAAGCTGAGTTCCCTGTGCTATACAGCAGATCCTTGTTGGTTATATATTTTAAATATAATAGTGTGCCAATCCCAAACTCCCAAACTATCCTTCCCCTGCCCTTTCTTCCTGGTAACCATAAATTCATTCTCTAAGTCTGTGTTTCTGTTTTATAAATAAGTTCATTTGCATCATTTTATTTTTAGATTTTGCATATAAGCCATATCATATATTTCTCTTTGTCTGACTTACTTCAGTGAGTATGAATATTTCCAGGTCCATCCATGCTGCTGCCAATGGCATTATTTCATTCTTTTTTATGGCTGAGTAGTATTCTTTTGTATATATGCACCACATCTTTTTAATCTATTCTTCTGTCGATGAACATTTAGGGACTTCCATATCTTGGCTATTGTAAATGGTGCTGCAGTGAACATTGGGGTGTATGTATCCTTTAAAACCATGATTTTCTCAAGATATATACCCAGGAGTGGGATTGCTGGATCATAGGGTAGCCCGTCTTAAAAATAAATAAATAAAAAAAAAGAAAATGCTTTAGAATGATTTTTAATAGAATTTTTTCTTTTCTTTTTTTTTTTTTTTTTACAAAAGTGGTATTATAGAGGAGTGGAATGGGAGAGAGAGTCAAGAAGGAAGGAATATATGTAAACTTATACCTGATCCATGTTGTACAGCAGAAACTTAATACAACATTGTAAAGCAACTAAACTCCAATTTTTTTAAAAAAAGAAGAGGATACAGTGAAAGTTTGTTCATTATAGTAGTGCTTTGCTAACTTCAGCATGCAACAGAATCACCTGCAGCAATTATTAAAACAAGGAAAAGGAATTGACCTTGACTTTGACCTTGGATCGAACTTGAGGTTGACTTTGAACTTGGCCTCACACTAGCTGTTTGGACTTGCCTTTGGCCTTGACTTTGCCTTTGACCCTTCCCCTACCTTTCTTCCTCCTTTTTAGAAAGACTTGTTTTGACTATAATAATATGTTTGTTTATTCTTCCAGAGGTTCAGTGTACAGTTTGAAAGTGATGATATGTGAATGTTAAAAGTGGTTCACTATAGAACAACAACAAAAACAGGAAAAAAAATAAAGATTGTATTGATATCCTATGGAAGGGCAGTTCACCTTTATATTTCAGTCATTTACAAAAAGAAGGTACAAAAGAATTGTCATTCAAAATACTCACTTTCAGTAAGCATATCCAACACTCCTACAGTGATATAAATATATAGTTTAGTAGTGGGGAATCTAGGCTCTTCTTGATGAAGAAACTGAATGTGCTCTACTAACTTAACAGAGACAGAAAAAGCTTATGAAGAAGCAAGCAGGGAAAATACAGGATAGATACCTAACAGATGAATGGAAATTAGTGGTAGGGGTAAATATGAAAACAATGAAGGGAAACAGTTGGAAGAAAAGGCAAAACAATTTGATTAGGGGCTGAACCTGGGGCAAAGGATGTCCAGTAAGAAATTTCCCATGCTAGAGAGGCAATGAAGTGTAGGGACAGTGGCATGTATTGTTCTGAGTTCTTCCATCTCTGTAGTTACCTCTGTTGCTTATGTAAATTTTTGGTAGAAATCAAGGATAAGAAATTTTTTCATATAGTGATCCACATCAAGTTGGGAGAAACACATAGCTGCAAAAGGTGGAATGTAAGGGAATATGAGAGTTCCCTGGGGCAGAAACTAGTGTCCAAATATAACCAGGAATGGAAGTTTTGGGAAATTTGCTGAAATTTTTGACAAGGCATTAGATTTTACATAAACTGTGATAGAAAAGAGTGAGATAGTTCTATCTAAGAATCCAAAGGCAAGATATCATTAGCTGATATTTATCATATAACAAATCTGCTTAGTCACTTAGTCATGTCTGACTCTTTGTGACCCCTTGGACTGTAGCCCGCCAGGCTCCTCTGTTCATGGGAATTCTCCAGGCACGAATACTGGGGTGGGTTGCCATGCCTGCTTCCAGGGGCTCTTCCCAATCCAGGGATCGAACCCAGGTCTCCTGCATTGTAGGCAGATTCTTTACCAGCTGAGCTACCAGGGAAGCCCATGATGGGACATAAAAGATGGATCCTATCAGTAGAGAATCCACCTGTGTTGAAGGAGAGTCAGGTTTGATCCCTGGGTCAGGAAGATCCCCTGGAGAAGGGAATGGCAACACATTGCAATATTCTTGCTTGGAGAATCCCATGGACAGAGGAGCCTAGGGAGCTATAGTCCATGAGGTCACAGAGACAGACATGATTGAATGACTAATACTTTCAATTTCACTATGAAAAAATTATCCTTTAGAGAAAATTTAGGCAGTGGGGGTGGGAGTAGTGGGCAGGAAACTATTTATCTGTTTTTAATTTATTTTTTCATTGGTCATCTGATTTATTAATAGTTTTAAATTTCATGAGATATAAATATTTATTTGAACAAATTCAGACATTACAACTGGGAATCAAGAACTGGAATTTATCTCCCTTCCTGTCACCCTTCTTGCATTTCCTTTCCTATCCTAGTGAATATACAGATATATGTCCAAAAAATTTTTAAAAATTATGATTCATACTTTTATATTTTGCCACCTTGATTTTTTTAAATTAGAATACAGTTGATTTACAATGTTGTGTTAGTTTTAGGTGTACATCAAAGTGAATGTTCCATACACATACATGTTGATATATCATTGTCTTCTAGACTCTATTCCCATATAGGTTGTTACAGAGCGTGGAATAGAGTTCCCTGTGCTATAATTAGGTTCTTTATAGTTATCTTTTCTATATAGTAGTGTGTGTATATTATATCTGAATGTCCCAATTTAACCCCCAGCTTTCCCACTTAGTAACCGTAAGTTTGTTTTTATATGTCACTCTATTTCTGTTTTTTAAGTAAGTTGTAACTGAGTTTGTACTATATATTTTTTAAGATTTCACATATAAACAATANGCGTGTGTATATTATATCTGAATGTCCCAATTTAACCCCCAGCTTTCCCACTTAGTAACCGTGTTTGTTTTTATATGTCACTCTATTTCTGTTTTTTAAGTAAGTTGTAACTAAGTTTGTACTATATATTTTTTAAGATTTCACATATAAGCAATATATGTGATATATGATACTTATCTTTGTCTGTCTGGCTTATTTCACTCAGTATGACAATCTCTAGGTCCATCCATGTTGCTACAAATGCATTATTTCATTCTCTCTTATGGCTGAGTAATATTCCATTGTGTATATGTACCACATCTTCTTTATCCATTCCTCTGTTGATGGGCATTTAAGTTGCTTCCATGTTCTGGCTATTGTAAATAGTGATGCAGTGAACATTGGGGTGCATCTATCTTTTTGAATTAGGGTTTTCTCTTGACCACCAGGCAAGTCCTATTGTTTGTAGAATTTTTGATGATGGCTGTTCTAACCAGTGTGAAGAACTCTCTCTTTGTAATTTTGATTTTGATTTGCAGTTCTCTAATAATTAATGATGTTGAACATCTTTTCATGTGCCTCTTGGCCATCTGTATGTCTTCTTCAGAGAAATGTCTGTTTAGATCTTCCACCCACTTTTTTTTATCAGGGTTTTTTTTTCTTATATTGAGCTGCATGTGCTGTCTGCATATTTTGCAGATTAATCCCTTGTCAGTCACTTCATTTGCAAATATTTTCTCTCATTCTGTGGGTTTTCTTTCTGTTCTGCTGATGGTTTCCTTTGCTGTGCAAAAGCTTTTAAGTTAAATTTGGTCCCATTTGTTGATTTTTTTTCATTACTCTCAGAAGCGGATCAAAATAGATTTCTGCAGTTATGTCAGAGAATGTTGGAAGTTAATATTCATTGGACACCAAACAGGCACTAAGCTCTATGCAATGCTTTGCATATTTTTATCATGTGAACTTAATGACTCTGTATGTTAGTAATTGTAAACTCTGTGTGTCACACAGGAGCTCAAAGACTGTGACACAGAATAGTAACTATTATATTATTTACCTTTAAAACCTATACTCCCTCTCTGATACCTCATTCTATATGAAGTAGGAATATGACTGAAATTCTCAGAGACCCCTGAATGCAGACTCAGCTAATTCTAGAAAAGCATTCTCAAATGTTTTCTTTCATCAATGTAGCAAGGTATCAGATAACAAATAATGATATTATTGGTATTTTTACTGGCAAAATCTGTAGTAATTCTAAGTAAGTGAAACTTGCTGCCTGACTGGATGTCCTGGTTGAGTTCTTCCCTCTAATGCCTTTCTGAGAAGCTTTAAAGAGACTGCCTTTAGCAAAATACCACAATGGATATAATTTGTTATTAGTTTATTTTTTCTTTAAAATCATTACATCTCCTCGGGAATGTTCTTTACTTCTCTGTTTCTCTACTACGTCAGTATCAATGCTCTCAACATCACATTTTATCAAAGCCTGCCCTAAGGTGGCTAGATTTTCTGACTGTGGAATTTCAGGCATCATCATCCAGTGCTCTGGGATATAGGGGACAATCAGGCCTCTTTTTGGTGCACAGGAAGTCCAATTTAGAATAATCAAAAATGACTGTGTAGAAGTTAAAGTATAAGCACTAGAACAATAGAGAAGAGAGAATATACATTAAAAGCATACACAGCAAAAATATTGAAATAGAGATTAGCTCTTTTAGTGTTTACATTTTTTGTTTTCATCATACATTCTAGGAATATTCTCAGAAAGGCTTCTTTGCTACAGTATAAAAATGAACAACAGAGAATATTATAGGAAATGGAGTGTGTGTTTCTCTGCACATCTGGCACAAGCATCTGCTGGAGATGGGACACCAGCTCATTGCTCTTTCCCTGTGTGGAAGGTCTAATTAAGTAGCAGACAACCCAAGAAGCTCTTGAGTGCAATTCCAATCAGTATCCAAAGGTTTATGTGTGCTCACAAACCTCTTAGATCAGTAATACGGAAATGCAAATCTCAGCAGAACTCGCTCCAACTTTCAGGCCAAGAATATGCAGAAGTTGAAAGAACTTTTACGAGGCACTCCATCTAGCTCCAAGACGTGAGAGAGAATGACTAAGCTAGAAGGAACTTTAGGAAGTCAAGTTCTCAGCTAAAGCTGCCATTTAAGTATATATAAACTGGCTCAGAAAGAGAACTGTTTACACTTTGCTGAATAGTCCCCAGTGACCAAGATTTTGCATTCATAGCTTACAGTCTTTAGAATCAAAGAGTTTTGTGTATTCACTAAATTCCCATCCTATCTTTCATGCTTTCTCTCTCTCTTTCTCCTCTCTTCTTTTTTTCCTTTCCTTCCTCTACCTCTCCCTGTCTCTCTCTCTCTTTCTTTCTTCCCTTTCCTTCCCTCTCTCCCTCCCTCCTTCCTTCCTTCCCTGCCCTCATTCTGATTGTAGTTTATAGAGAAATAGATATTTGACTCCATACATCTAATTGTCTTTTATCAGAGCTCCTTTTATTAGGTCATCTTTAGTCTAAGGAATTTGTTTTTCACATTCCTTAGTTTTTGCTCATAGGGTTAATTTCCTAATTTCTGTTTGCTCTTTTTCTTGGCAGGGGTGTTGGGGTCGGATCATCTGGTTTGACACACTAAACCTAGACAGATTCTCTTAATGTTCACAGAGTTAAATTTTCCGTCTGCTCTTTCTTTGTAAACTATCACTCTATTAGAAATTGGATTTCTATGTGTAAAATAAATATACTAAAAAGATATAGTATAATGGAGTATAATCTATAAAATTTTGAAATGCTATGTTATACACCTAGATCTAATTTAATATTGTAAATCAACTATACTTCATAAATGAATTATGTTTGTAAGTGTACAGAAGGAAAAGCATAATGTGAATACTTATTATTTCTGCAAAACAATGCATACTACTAAATGCTAAACATTAAAGTCAGAATATATACTGGAAAATCCCAATAAGGAAAGATTTTTTTTCCTTCAGTTTTTCACCATCCCATCATAGCTGATCTATTTAAACACTGCTCATTTTTCCTAATCCGTAATAATTCTAAGTCCCTGATATTATAAAAAGTTGAGTAGGTTGTGATACAAATAAAAGAAGGGAGGGGAGAAAAATCATTTCTACTTTAATCAAAATATCACTTTGATACATACAAATTTATTTTCCCTATGAATGGATATTATTGAGAAGAAAACAAAAATTTTTAGTAATTTTTAAATTTTATGAATTGCACTTTGTCCTAAAAATGGAAAAGATAAAGGAAGTTTATGAGTAAATGTGAAACTATAGACCCACTTAGCCCCAGGTCTGCAGGTGGACAATGGTGTCTGGAATTCACCTCCAGGTGGTAACTGAGATGAAAAACAGCCCTTATGATGTGGAAATAGACCTGAGTCACTCATGAAACCAGTGCCTTAGTGAGGACCACCACCCCTCCCTGTCAAAGAAAAGGAAAGCAAACTAACACCCTATAAACACTGCCAAGATTTAGGTTTTATATCTGTCTCTTATACACATCTTGCAGACAGCACATGCAGCTCAATATAAGAAAAAAAAACCCTGATAAAAAAAAGTGGGTGGAAGATCTAAACAGACATTTCTCTGAAGAAGACATACAGATGGCCAAGAGGCACATGAAAAGATGTTGAACATCTTTTCNATTTATTTATTTATTCATTTATTTATTTATTGGTATTTTTTTAAATTTATTTTTATTTTTTATTTAATACTTTATTCTATTTTACAATACTGTATTGATTTTGCCATACATTGACATGAATCAGCCACAGGTGTACACCATCTCCCAATGCCGAAGCCCCCTCCCACCTCCCTCCCCACACCATCATCCCATACATCATCTCGTACACCAGCCCCAAGCATCCTGTATCCTGTATTGAACATAGACTGGCGCTTCATTTCTTATATGATAGTATACATGTTTCAGTGCCATTCTCCCAAATCATCCCACCCTCTCCCTCTCCCTCAGAAGTCAAAAGTCCATTCTATACCTCTGTGTCTCTTATATTGTCTCACTTACAGATACACTGCATTTAAAGCAGACATTGATTCCCTACTGGATGTGCTGTAGACTCAAATTTTGTAAAAGTCACTCTAAATTCTTATTTTAAGATCTTTTTTTTAACTTAGAATCTGGGGAGGTAGAGGTGCTGGAGATAATTTAAAAAGTACCCAGCAGAGAAGGATGTCAGGAAATGAGGCGAAAGAGCAAGAAAGAAGGGAGGGGAAAAGCCCTTCCTTTTTAGAGTAAATCCCTACAAACCCTCATGAAGACAGAGGGTATCATGCTGCTAACATCGATATCTTAACTTGGTAAATTAACATGGGGGAAAGATGAAGAAAGAGCATACTAAATAAAGCAGACTCAAAACTGAAACATAATTTTACTCAAAACAAAATTGATTTTATAAAACAGTCTAATAACACTTAAAAGGAGCATGTTTAGAGTTTTCAAAACACATTACAAATCACATATATAGAACAAATGTGAAGCAAAATAGAAATGAAACAAGAAAAGGTAGGTAGAAGGGATTACAAAATAAGTATCAGTTCAGTTCAGTTGCTCAGTCGTGTCTGACTCTTGCAACCCCATGAATCACAGCACGCCAGGCCTCCCTGTCCATCACCAACTCCCGGAGTTCACTCAGATTGACATCAATTGAGTCAGTGATGCCATCCAGCCATCTCATCCTCTGTCGTCCCCTTCTCCTCCTGCCCCCAATCCCTCCCAGCATCAGAGTATTTTCCAATGAGTCAACTCTTCACATGAGGTGGCCAGAGTACTGGAGTTTCAGCTTTAGCATCATTCCTTCCAAAGAACAGCCAGGACCGATCTCCTTTAGAATGGACTGGTTGGATCTCCTTGCAGTCCAAGGGACTGTTAAGAGTCTTCTCCAACACCACCGTTCAAAAGCATCAATTCTTCGGTGCTCAGCTTTCTTCATAGTCCAACTCTCACATCCATACATGACCACAGGAAAAACCATAGCCTTGACTAGATGGACCTTTGTTGGCAAAGTAATCATTAATGCTGATATATATTCATTAAAATAAAAATATAGTCATTAAAGCAAGAGGAAGAGAAAGCCCTGGACTGGATGTAATACAGGAAGATGTNTCATTAATGCTGATATATATTCATTAAAATAAAAATATAGTCATTAAAGCAAGAGGAAGAGAAAGCCCTGGACTGGATGTAATACAGGAAACAGGAAAATGTTACTAATGCATTCACCCTACTACATATCACTGATAAAAGGGACAGACAGTAAATGAGAGTCACGGAAGATATATCAAGAGTCTAAGAGATCCCAAAATAGGNGAAGGATGCAAAGGTTACTAGATGTGAAAGTTTTCATTCTAGAAGAGTTCTAGGTGTAAAACCTGACTAGTCTGTATACTGGGTTAGGTATCAAGGCTTCTTATAGGAGTGACTGGTCTCAGCCTCTCCATCATCCCTGTACAGCTGAGTGGTACTCTTGGTGGATACCCATCCATTTTCCCCCCGAGATTGCTGTGTTTCCGTTAGCCTGTTTGACAACATTCTAGATGTCAGGTCTCTTGGCTGCAGCTGCACCATTATCGATCAATAAGAGACTTGCTTACAGTCTTCATATCAGCAACTTGGCTTCTACCATTAGTCTGTGATCCCACTTAATATTAGCAAGCCAAGTTCTGGAAACACCTCTCTTACCTTCAGCTTCTATAGTTAGAAAAGAACTGCCAGTTAACTCCGTAGTTCACTTTTTATGCTTCTTTCCAGCAGCACTTGACTTTGTGTCTTCCTATGGAAGAAAATCGTCTGGTGAGTGTTCTAAGTACATAGAGTATATTTATTCAAGAATGCCCAGTTATCTGAGCCTTCTAATTTTTTCTTTCACCATCTGCCAGGGCAATTCAACTTTGCTTAACACAGACCAGTTCTAAACTTCTTTTCCATGTTATGAGGAATTGTCTCCTGAGATCTTTGTTGGTTTAAAATCCTGTGTCTTAGGAGAGTGCTTGCTCCTTGGCTTCAAGGAGCTTAGGTCCTTGAGAAGAGTTTCTTCTGGCACAGACATTTTCAGGATTCATTTACTTCTATAAAACATCTTGGCCTCTTTTCAGCCATGGAAATACATACTCAGCCTGGAAAATATGAAGAAGGCAGTAATGGGCTCTGCACAGCAGCCATGCCTGAGTCCTGCTCAGGATCTGTCCCTCCTGCTGATGTTCTAGAAGGAACATCATGCTTTATAGAGGGATTTTATTCTTCCATTTGTTCCTTTACCTTGCCCACAAAGGTGATGATCAGAAATACAATCCCTTCTTGTTTCAGAGTTTAGATTGTTAAGAAGCTCTGAAGACTGCCAGGAGTGACATTCTATGTCCCAACGGAAATGGAAAAAAAAAAAAAAAGACATTTGAAAGTGTATTAGCCGTTTTGGCTGAACACAACTTTCAAACAGCAGGTGATCTTTGCTGCAGCTGACAGAAGGCCTTTAAAATGGGTTCTGGAATTTTATTTTCTTCATCTTGCATGTGGATAATTGAATTGCAGTTTGCTAACTGAGACAACACTAGTTGGTGTCATGTGTACCGTTCTGACATTTTAAAGGAGTCTTGGGTTTCTTTAGCCACTGAAAAATAGTATACGAAATGCAAAAGGTTTCCAGATAGTATATTTTTAGATTGACAAATTAGTACACCTTCTGTGAGAAGAAATAAGCTTCTTAAAAGCTTTTCAATGTTCTTCAAATCAGTTTGTTCTTTTATTTCTCTAGAGTCTTAATGATATGCTCAAAAGCACTGTTTTTATTTTAATAGTTATATGGCAATAGTGATAATTGATTGAATGCTACCATTCCCCATGCATTAGTTAGAATGTGATATACATTATCCTATTTAATCTTATTTTCATTAGAGGAAACAGAAGCTTAAATAATTTGAGTATTTGGCATATGATCATTTAGGAGGGACCGAGAAGGCAATGGCACCCCACTCCAGTGCTCTTGCCTGGAAAATCCCATGGATGGAGGAGCCTGGTAGGCTACAGTCCATGGGGTTGCTAAGAGTTGGACATGACTGAGCGACTTCACTTTCACTTTTCACTTTCATGCATTGGAGAAGGAAGTGGCAACCCACTCCAGTATTCTTTCCTGGAGACTCCCAGGGACAGAGGAGCCTGTTGGCCTGCCGTCTATGGGGTTGCACAGAGTCGGACACAACTGATGCGACTTAGCAGCAGCAGCAGCATTTAGGAGGGAGGGTGAACCCAGGTCAATATGCAATAAATCCAGCCCTAACCACCTCTGTGCTAAAATATTCCACAGTATCTCTCCTGCATCTTTAAACTGTCAGCTATTAGCACGGCATCTGACACTTAGGGAAGACTAAACAATGTAGAAAATAAATGCCCATAGAATTAGATGGAATCTTAGTTATGGGGAAAGGCTGTGACTGTATGTAATGTATTCCATGAAAAGAATTTTTGGCTACCTGAACCTGTTTTGGAGAACTTTTCTTCTACTTCCCTCTTGACCTGTTTTATTAAAATGTTTTATTTTCCTAATTTTTGTTGAGTTTGACATACAATAAATTTAACATATTAAATAGCATCATTTGCTAAATATGAATACACTCATCAAACTGTGACTATTTAAAAAAGTGAATAATTACATCAATTGGAAAGTTTATCTTGACTAATTTATAATCCCTCTATTCCACCCCCTCTCCACCCCAGATAACCACTGATCTTGTTTGTTACTATAGATTAGTTTGCATATCTGGAATATAAGGTAAATTGTATAATATAACATGTATTCTTTTTTGTCTGGATTATTTTACTCATCACAGTCAGTTGGAGATGCATCCCCATGGCTACATTTATTGCCAGGTGTACTTTTTATTGTTGAGTAGTATTTCATTGTTTGGATATACCACGATTTCTTTATCAGCTTACCTGTTGATAAACATGTGGCTACAACTAGAAACGAGAAAATTATGAAATGAAAAGGCTCACTGGTAAAGGCAAGCATAGAGTAAGGGCAGGCAGTCATCCACATACAAAGCTAGTAGAGAGGTTAAAAAACAAAAGTAGTAAAATCATTTATATAATTTAAAACATGTTTTAAGTTGCTTATCTCTTAATTTCAAAGCATTTTAAAAACTCTGCATTTGTACCTTCCTCCCTGATACTATTTTTGATATTACATTTTATATCTGTTTTGTGTACACCTTAACTGCTTACTGCAGATATAGATAATTTCACTTCTACACTCTTATACAGAAACCTCATGATAACTGCAAACCAAAAATCTATAATAAATATACACACAAAAAAGAAAAGGAATCTAAACATAGCACTAAAGAGTCATCAAATCTCAAGAACATGTGGGCTGTTTCTCCTATTGACTATTACACATCATGCTGCTATGAACATCACTGTACCCAGGATTAAATAGATATCTGCTTTTTCTCTTGGGTGTACCTCTAGGTGGATGGATGGTATGTTATCTGCATATTTAACTTTTAAGGGAACTGTCAGAAACTGGCAGATTGTTTTCCAAAGTGATTGTACCATTCATTTTTCAGCAAGTGTGTTGAGTTCCCCCTTCTCTGTATACTCAATGACCCTTGATACAGTCAGTCTGTAGACATTCTAATAGCTGTATAGTGTCATTTCAAGTGGTTTTAACTTACATTTTCTAATAAATTGTGTGGATAACTTACATTTTTTCTTGAATTATGTGGGTCATGTTTTCGTGGGCTTATTTGTCGTAGAGTTTTCTTTTCATAGTGAAGTCCATTTTCAAATGTTTGCCCATTTTAATAACTGGTTTGTTTTCTTGTTAGTGAACTTTGACAGTTCTTTTTACATTCTGAATACAAATCCATCAGATACATGCTTTTCAAGTATTTTCTCCTTAAAATATGGTATTTCAATACAATATATAATATCAAAAATATTGTATTTCAATACAATATTATACAATATTGAAAATATTGTAGTATTTCAATACAATATTGAAAATATTGTTATTTCAAAAAAAAGGTACAACAAGTATTGCTTGTACTTTTATTCTTTTAATAGTATCTTTCAAAGTACATAAGTTCTAATTTTGATAGTTTCATTTATCTATTTCTTCTTCTGTGGAATGTGCTTTTTATTTCATAACTAAACAATTTTTCCTCATCCATGGAAGCAAATATCTTATCTTGTTTTATTCCATACATTGCATAGTTTGAAGTTTCACCTTTATGCCTGTGAAGAAAATTAATTTTTGAATAAGGAATAAGAAACATTATTTTTTTGTATATTAATATTCAGTTGTTCCATCATCATTTGTTGAGAAATATACCTTTTGTCAATCAATCGCCATTGCACTTTTGTTGAAGGTCAGTTGTCTCTAAAAGTGTGGACCTATTTCTCAACTTTTTTTTGTTCTTTCGATTTTAAATCTATATTTCTGTCAGTACAATGTTGTCTTTATTATGTAGCTTTATCCAAGTCTTTAGCATACATAGTGTCACTCTTGCAACTTTCTTTTCTGTTTAAAAGTTGTCCAGGCTATTCCAGGTCCTTTGAATTTCTCTATGGATTACTAGATAAGTTTATCAATATTTTCAAAAACACTTGCTGGCACTTTTATTCAACATGGTTGTATTGAGTCTATTGATCAGTTTTGGAGATTTGACATCTGAATAACAGTCTTCAGATCCATGAAGATACGGATGTTGTCTCCATTTATTTAAGTTTAAAATTTCTGTCAGCAATATTTTGTAGTGTTCAGTAGAGGTTTTACATGCTCACTGAGATTTATCCATAGGTATTTCATATAATTTGATCCCTGGTGGCTCAGACGGTGAAGCATCTGCCTGCAATGTGGTAGACCCAGGTTCGATTCCTGGGTCGGGAAGTTCCCCTGGAGAAGGAAATGGCAATCCACTCCAGCACTCTTGCCTGGAAAATCCCATGGACAGAAGAGCCTGATAGGCTACAGTCCATGGATCACAAAGAGTCGGACACGACTGAGTGACTTCACTTTCACTATTATAAACAAGATTATTGTTTTCAACTTCTGATTGTTATTGGTATATAGAATTCTAACAAACTAATGCATATTGGTATTATAATTTGAANGATCACAAAGAGTCGGACACGACTGAGTGACTTCACTTTCACTATTATAAACAAGATTATTGTTTTCAACTTCTGATTGTTATTGGTATATAGAATTCTAACAAACTAATGCATATTGGTATTATAATTTGAAATTTTGATAAAGATATTTATTATATGTCATGTCATATAAAGACAGCTTTACTTCTTCCTTTCCAATCTAGATACATTTTGAAATCACTAATAAATGTTCTGTCAAAATAGTGATGGCAGATATTATAGTCTTATTCCTGAACTTAAGGAAAAATATTGAGTCTTTCACAATTAAATATGATGTTAGTTATAGGTTTTTTGTATATGTACCTTTTCAAGTTGATGCAGTTTCCTCCTCTTTCAAGTTATCTGAAGGATTTTATCAGGAATGGATTTGGATTTTGTTCAGTTCAATTCAGTCACTCAGTCGTGTTCAACTCTTTGCAACCCCATGAACTGCAGCATGCCAGGCCTCCATGTCCATCACCAACTCCTGGAGTTCACTCAAACTCATCTAAAACATGAAACAAAATAAATTATATTCTCTTTTCCATTGGGATTAATTTGAAGAGTCTAATCAATTGTAACTTTACTTGATTATGGTAGTGTTTGTGTGACTTTGGTAAATCAAGCTTCTCAATTATGTACTAGTTACAACTAGGACACATATAATTTCACTTTTATTAGAAAATAAGCATTTATTCAGTTCAGTTCAGTTCAGTTACTCAGTTGTGTCTGACTCTTTGCGACCCCATGAATCGCAGCACACTAGGCCTCCCTGTCCATCACCAACTCCTGGAGTTCACTCAGATTCACGTGCATTGAGTCAGTGATGCATCCAGCCATCTCATCCTCTGTTGTCGCCTTCTTCTCCTGCCCCCAGTCCCTCCTAGCATCAAAGTCTTTTCCAATGAGTCAACTCTTTGCATGAGGTGGCCAGAGTACTGGAGTTTCAGCTTTAGCATCATTCNGGTGAGCGCAATTGCCTCAATTTCTGGGCTTATGGTGCTGCTCAGATTTCCGGGAGCTCCGCTGTGGCTCCTTCATATGCGGATGATGATTGTCCAGAGTCCCCCAGAAGTCTTAGTTAGTAAAGAAACCTGCTTGCAATTTGGTAGGTAATTCTCTTGCGCTTCGATTACCCCCCTTCCAGCACTTATGGCTCTGTCTGCCCGTCACCAGAGAGGGATGGTCTGCGACCAGCTGTTTCCAATCTGTCCTTTGTTCTATGCGCTGGACTGTCGCGGTGTCTTATGTACGAGCGTTCTACGTGGTGGCTATCTCACAGTCTGGTTTGCTAGTCCAAGTTAGTTTGTTCTGGCCATGCACGGACCTGATTCTGGCCGCGTTACGACCTGATTCTCGCGAAAAGCCCTGAAGCCTGCGTTTCCTGCAGCCCGGTTGTTAGAAAACTGCGGCTGTTGGGTCCCGCTCCTCCCTGCCCAACCCCCACTCGCTGGTGCTGTAGGCAGGCATTTGCACTGCTTATCCACTGGGGGATTTGCTGTTGGATTCGTAATCTGTTGGTTTTAATTATTTATTTTTCCTTCCTGTTGTGTTGTCGTCTGTGCTTCCCAGGCTTGACACAGACACGGCTGTGAGAATGTTTCCTGAAGCTTGGAGACCTCTCTTTTTAAGAGTCTCCTCCCGGGACGGGATTCTCTNTTTATTTTTCCTTCCTGTTGTGTTGTCGTCTGTGCTTCCCAGGCTTGACACAGACACGGCTGTGAGAATGTTTCCTGAAGCTTGGAGACCTCTCTTTTTAAGAGTCTCCTCCCGGGACGGGATTCTCTTCCAGGACGGGGCTCCCTCCCTACCTCCTTTGTCTCTTTTCTCGTCCCTTATATTTATTCCTACCTGTTTTTGAAGCCAATGATCTGCTTTGCTGGATGCCTCATGTCCTCTGCCAGCATTCAGAAGTTGTTTTGTGGAATTTATTCAGCGTTGAAATATTCTTTTGATGAAGTAGTGAGGGAGAGAGTGTTCTCCCCGTCCTATTCCTCCGCCATCTTTTTCCGTCTCTCGTATCATATCTTTATCCATTCCTCTGTTGTTGGACATTTAGATTGCTTCTATGTCCAGGCTATTGTAAATAGTGCTGCTATAAAAAGTGTGGTGCATGTATCTTTTTGAACTATGGTTTTCTCTGGGTATATGCCAAGGGGTGGGACTGCTGGGCCATTTGTCTATTCTTTCACCATTACTTGGAGAAGGAAATGGCAAGCCACTCTAGTATTCTTTCCTGGAGAATCCTGTGGACAGAGGAGCCTGGTGGGCTGCTGTCCATGGGGTCGCATAGAGTCGGACATGACTGAAGCGACTTAGCATGTGTGCACACATTGGAGAAGGAAATGGCAACTCACTCCAGTATTCTTGCCTGGAGAATCCCAGGGACAGAGGAGCCTGGTGGGCTTCCATCTATGGGGTCTCACAGAGTTGGACACAACTGAAGCGACTGAGCAGCAGCAACAGCAGTCACCATTACTAGTCTTGATAACTGTAGCTTTGTAGTGAAATCTTAAAGTGGGTAGCCTCAGTCTTCCAATTATATTCTTCTTCTGTGTTATTTTGACTATTTTGCCTCTCTACATAAACTTTAGAATGAGTTTGTTGAAACCTAGAATCATTTGCTGAGATTTTGAGTGAGATTATATTGAATCTTTAGATCAAATGGGAAGAGCAAACATATTAAACATACTGATTCTCCCTAGTTTTAAACAGAAAATAACTTTCCATTTAGTTAGACCATTGCGTTTTTCATCAACATTTTGCAACTTTTAATATTTTAATTTTTAAATTATTAAAAAAATTTTTACAATGAAGTACAGTTGATTTATATCATTGTGTTAGTTTTAGGTATAGAGCAAAGTGATTTAATTATACATATAAATATATCTGTTCTTTTTCAGATTTTTTCCCCCATATAGGTTATTACAGACTATTGAGTACAGTGCCCTGTACTAGGCAATAGGTCCTTGTGATTATCTATTTTTTATACAGTAATGTGTATATGTCAATCGCAGACTCCTAATTTATCATACCTCCCCACTGCCCCCCCCCCTTTCTTTTCTGGTAACCATAAGTTTATTTTCTTTTTTTAAAAAATCACTTTATTTTTTTAAATTTTATTTTTACTTTATTCTACATTACAATACTGTATTGGTTTTGCCA
>SJYW01021953.1:4706-37915 GCA_006410735.1 Raphicerus campestris | reverse complement strand
TTCTTCTTTTTCTTCTCAACAGTGCTGCAGTTAATACTGAGGTGCATTTATCCTTTTGGATTATGATTTTCTCCAGCTCTATGCCCAGGAGTAGGATTGCTGGATTGTATGGTAGTTTTACTTTTAGTTTTTTAAGGAACCTCCATACTGTTCTTCATAGGGTTTATACCAGTTACATTCCCATTGACAGCATAGGAGGATTCCCTTTTCTCCACACCCTCTGAAGCACTTATTGCTTGTACACTTATTTACCAAACCAAACAAAACAAAACCTCAGGGATTATTATTATCATAGGTCAATAGTTATTATATTTTGGAATTACCTTTATTTTTGGTTCTCCTCCTTAGGTTGTGGGATGATATATGATATTTTACTGTATTGTAAAATTGTGTCTTTTTTAAATTTAATACTTTATTCTATTTTACAATACCGTATTCGTTTTGCCATACATTGATATGAATCAGCCACAGGTGTACACGATTTCCTAATGCCGAAGTCCCCTCCCACCTCCCTCTCCACACCATCTCCCCGGATCATCCCGTACACCAGCCCCCAAAAGCTGGGCTTCCCTTGTAGCTCAGCTGGTAAAAAATCCACCTGCACTGCAGGAGACTTGGGTTTGATACTTGGGTTGGGAAGAATCCCTCGAGATGCAATAGACTACCCACTCCAATAGTCTTGGGCTTCCCTGGTGTCTCAGTTTGTACAGAATTCATCTGCAATGTGGGAGACCTGGGTCTGATCTCTGGATTGGGAAGGTCCCCTGGAGGAGGGCGTGGAAACCACTCCAGTGGTCTTGTGTGGAGAATCCCCATGGATAAAGGAGCCTGGCTGGATGCAGTCCATGGGGTTACAAAGAGTCAGACACCGAGTGGCTAAGCACAGCATAGAAAGCTAATACTTTATAAAACTTATTCTCTGCCAAGTAATTTGTAGTATCTTAGGTATAGCAACACTGTTAACAATCTGACTTTGTAAGCACTATAATTATTACAATTTAAAATTGAGAAAGCAAAGGAAAATAGAGGCTAATATATTTTTCTATTAACCAGCAGAGTCAAAATTCAGACCTAGGTCGGACACCTTGAATCTGGAGAGTTAATGAGCTTTCATTTCTGCTTACTAGAAGTGGCATATATATTAGTATTACCAGCCCAAGTGAATTACAGACACTTTGAACACTAACTGATATCATGAAAGCTTCACTGTTAAGACATCAAGATCTATTCAGATACCTGCAAACTAAATATTTTGCTTTAGAATTCTTGAGAATGACATGTCTTATGCAGTAACACAAGACGCTGCTGCTGCAACACAAGTCCATAAAGGTTTTAATAGTCTCCAGAGAAGCCCTGATCCTACCCTGATTCCTTCTTTATTCAGCCTGTTTGTTTTTCCTATAAATTCTTCCACTACTTCCTAAAGTGCTTGGGAAAAAAATATCTTCACTCAGTATTAATTTGAAGGCTTTAAAAATTGCCATTTAATGAATAGTTAATAGTTGTTAGTTTTTCTTAAAATATACATACTCATGAAATGAACACCTTCAAAAAGGGCTATATAAATTATACTGAATTTGGCTGTGAAATATCAAGAAGATGAATGGGACAATCCAAAACTTGAGAGTATTCAGAGAAATATGAGGAATTTTACCAAGGCTTTTAAAATAAAAATATTGTTATTTTTGTTTTTTGCTAAGTTGTGTCCAACTCTTTTGTGACCCCAAGGACTGTAGCCAGGCTCCTCTGTCCATGGGATTTCCTAGGCAAGAATACTGGAGTGGTTTGCCATTTCCTTCTCCAGGGGATCTTCCTGACCCAGGGATCAAACCTGTGTCTCCTGTATTAGCAGGCAAATTCTTTACTACTGAGCCACCAGGGAAGCCCAAATAAAAATATAAAGACTAGCTAACCAAGTGAAAGATCTCTGCCATGCAAGTGAATTATGTGGGCATACTTAAAGAATTCAGTATTAAATGAAGAAAATAGAAGAGACTTTTGTGGTCAACTACCTGCGTTTTCCAGGTCTCTTGGATGCTTTACATAAAAATTAACTCATTGAGTTAATTTTATTCAAAAATCTTTGGTATCCAAGGTTAACTGCAAGTAACAGTTAACATTTGGAAAACTATTCCCCTTAAAAGTCTGGAAATAGAAGAATTGTCTGCAGTATCTAGGAAAGGTGGCAGCATCCTAATGACTGACACGTCCTTCTGACAACATCAGTGACAGCTTCATTAAACACACCAGTTCACACCGCTGACTTGGAACTGATTTCCTCTGGGATTGGAGGGTACCATTAGGCTTTCATTAGAAGGAACTTGATCTTCTGCCCAGCTTTCCACATGCTGCTTCTAACCTGTATGCTGCCATTGACATGCGAATTAGAACTGACTTGAAGAAACATTTTGCCAGGGTGAGTTAATAATAATTTAAGCCCAAGAAGTGAGAGGGTGGGTGTGGGGGTGGTGGATGCTGCCAGTTATATTTCATGAGCATCTAAAAATCAGAAGTATTTGTATAAATGTCCATATTGTAGATACATAGGTTAATCAGGAGCCAAGGTATCTGTTTGGCACTCCAGTTTTAGATAGGTACCTTGGGGCCCTGCCAAGCAGCACCACCATTAACCTTGCTCTTCTCTTGATGGGTCTGGCTGCCACTGGACCTCCTTACATTCCTGCTGAATCATCAGTGCCTAGGACTGGGGAAGGCCCCAAGACACAGCTACTCAGTTTCCCTGGAGTTGTGTGATGTGGCATGCTTTCTGTGTTCCACTGTGTTCCATGCAAAAGGAGAATGCCTCACCCTCTTTTGGTGTTGCCCTATGTTAACAGGTATATGCCCATGTGTCTTTATGATTAAAATCTCCCAGAGTTACTAATGAAAAAGAAATTGTAGATGTTTTTCTTCCTTGGAGTCCTAATTCTAAAAGGAAATAGAGTATACCTAAGCCCAAGAGTATCTATTGCATGAGTCCTAACATACTTTCAAATTTATTTTTTTCGTCTTTATATGGTCTTTCTGAGGAGCTTCTTTGTTGGTGGATAGGGTTGAGATGACCCACCCATGTAGTCACTATCTCTTATGACGGGTGTTGGCAACCATGATTTACAGCTCATGGTCATTATCCAGTGTTGTATCCTTCCATATGACATGATGTAAACATGCACCTTCAGTGCTGGAGTTGGGAATGGTATTAATAGCTGAGTTCTTTGTCTTTGCCTGTGGATTAACTGGTGTCCTTTATAGGAAGATAGAGCTGGTTGACCTTTTAGCGTGGCAAATAGTGTGAGCATATTTTCTAAGAGTTCAGATAAAGTAAAGAAAACCAGGACGATTATAAAACCAACGCCAGTGTGGCCAAGGCACATCTGAAAAAGAAGGCTAAGTGACTGTGTTATTTTCATGACAGATGGGAGGACATATATAACTTGATTAGGAAGATAAATAACAGAAACAGAGCATTTGTGACTGGGCTTGGTGCAGAAGGAGAGGTGAAGGCACATATGGAGACGGAATCTCACAAGTCTTGGATAAGACAGGCAAATATGTCTAAATAAATCAAAACTGTTTTGTCCCCCCACCCCACCCCAGAGACACCAACATTCAGTTGAAAATAGTGGCTGCTGGACTAGCTTGGGAATACCCCACTGATGAGCATTAATATCTTATTGTTCCCTTGATGACTCTGTGAAATTCAGTGAGGTGACATTTCCTGAAAAAGAAATTGCACTAAAATGCTCTGTGGGAAAACAAAAGGGGAATTTTTGATCATATATTATAAAGTTCATTCTGTCAAATCTTATTAGCAAGTTTCCTTTCTAATACTGGGACTATTATGATCATGGGTTTAGTTTTTAAAATTTATGTTATTGACCTATTGTTGATTTACAATGTGTTAATTTTTGCTGATTGGCAAAGTGATTCAGTTATGATACATATTTATATTCATATTCTTTTCCGTTATGGTTTATCACAGGATAGTGAATATAGTTCCCTATGTCATACAGTAGGACATTGTTGTTTATCCTTTTTATATAATAGTTTACATCTGCTAATCTCAAACTCCCACTCCATCCCTTCCCACCCTCTTCCCCTTGGCAACCACAAGCCTGTTCTCTCTCTGTGAGTTTGTTTCTGTTTTGTGGAAATGTTCATTTTGTCATATTTTAGATTCACATATAAGTTATATCATATGGTATTCATCTTTCTCTTTCTGACTTCCATCACTTAGTATGATAATTTCTAGTTGAATCCATGCTACTGCAAATGACACTATTTTGTTCTTTTTATGACTGACTAGTATTCCATTGTATACATGTAGCACATCTTTTTTATCCATTCATCTGTTGATGGACACTGAGGCAGCTTCCATGTCTTGGCTATTGTGAATAGTGCTGCAGTGAACATAGGGGCATATGTATCTTTTCAAATTATAATTTCATCTGGATATATGCCCCAGAGTGGGATGGCTGGATCATATATGATTATATTTTTTGTTCCAAATTGAAAATATTTTTTCTTTTATGCTGGAGGGTTAATTAAGCTCATTCACATTCGTTTGTAGGACTGATTGGTTTAGTTTTCAACTGCATTATAATTTATAATTATGGGCCTTTTGTTTTATTTGCTATGTTTCTTTATCTATAGGATGTACACTGTCTCTTTTCTACAAAACTGGGTATTGAAGAAGGTTGAATGGTTTGTCAATAGCTATTTTGGTACTTAGATCTCCTCTAGCAACTTTAATCCCCTCTTATTTAACCTTTTACTCTCTGCTTTACCATTTTTTATTTTTTTGGTGGAGGTAGCCTTAAATATCTACTTTTTTTCTATAAACAATGAGTTTTTTTGTGGTTTTCTTTTTTCCTCTCCCTTCTCTCAATTTTTAATTGTATTATTTGTTATCAAAATATACAACATGAAGGTAATGAAAGGTATAAACTTCTAGTTAGAAAATAAGTTCCAGGGATGTAAAGTACAGCATGCCAACTATAGTTAATAATACTATATTCCATATTTGAAAGTTGCTAAGAGAATAAATCTTAGAAGTTCTCATCACAGTGGAAAAAAGTTGTGACTATATTTGTGGTCAATGTTTGCTAGGCTAATAGTGGGGATCATTTCACAATATATGTATATGTTGAATTATTATATTTTATACCTGAAAATAATAAAATATTAGATGTAAATATTATTTCAATAAAATGTATATGGTAATCTCCCATATCTCTCCCTTTATGAATATATTCATATATTAATCATATATTTTCAAAAAATGCTTGTTATCTATCCTTTTCCGAAAATTTCACAGTCATAATTAAGTTGGGTGAAGCTTGTGCTTTTTTAGAAAATTCATTTTGATTTTTGATTTCTGATCTAAAGTAGCTTTTCATGTGTTCAAATGCACATTTCAGTATTTTTTATTCTGTTCAGTGTGTAGATTAGGACTTTTTCTTTGGTTTAATGTTTTCATATATGTGGGAGTAGGGAAGATGCCTCATTTAAACTGCATTTTTTAACCTGATTTTTATGCAGCAGATCTCTGTGGACTTTGTTGTTTTCATTTTGAATGATATCTAGATATTTTATATGATTCTTATCTTAATGGCACCATTTACTGTTAACCTACCAAGGACAATAACTTAATAGTGTTTTGTTGTTGTCGTTGTTTGGTTTTGATGATGGAGGAGAGGTCGATAGATTCTCGTCACTTTATATTTTCCACTTTCTCTTGCTGTTTTCCCTTTTGTCACCCAATTAACAGACCTCACTCCTTTCTTTGGTTCCTGTACCTCTTCAGAATCTCTGTGTTTGGAAGACATTTTTAGAATCATGCTCTCCCCACCTCCCCTCCACACACAAGTCTTAGGTAAGGAAACACATCTAAATAACGAAAAAATGTTCTGTCTTCCCCAAAGACGTTAATGCTCAATTTAAAACCGCGGTCGCTGAAGTAGTGAACTAGTTTTGGGAATACCCCACTAATGAACAGACATTAACATCTTGTTCCCTTGATTATGCCATGAAATTTAGAAAGTCACGTTTCCTGATTAAGAAACTTGCCCCATGAAGCAATTTACCTCTTTAAATTGAATGCCTGAAATGGAGCGTCTCTCTTTATATCCTGAACCTCTCTCTTTTTATACTGTTTGGCTCTTTAAGAGCNGAGACCTGGGTCTGATCTCTGGATTGGGAAGGTCCCCTGGAGGAGGGCGTGGAAACCACTCCAGTGGTCTTGTGTGGAGAATCCCCATGGATAAAGGAGCCTGGCTGGATGCAGTCCATGGGGTTACAAAGAGTCAGACACCGAGTGGCTAAGCACAGCATAGAAAGCTAATACTTTATAAAACTTATTCTCTGCCAAGTAATTTGTAGTATCTTAGGTATAGCAACACTGTTAACAATCTGACTTTGTAAGCACTATAATTATTACAATTTAAAATTGAGAAAGCAAAGGAAAATAGAGGCTAATATATTTTTCTATTAACCAGCAGAGTCAAAATTCAGACCTAGGTCGGACACCTTGAATCTGGAGAGTTAATGAGCTTTCATTTCTGCTTACTAGAAGTGGCATATATATTAGTATTACCAGCCCAAGTGAATTACAGACACTTTGAACACTAACTGATATCATGAAAGCTTCACTGTTAAGACATCAAGATCTATTCAGATACCTGCAAACTAAATATTTTGCTTTAGAATTCTTGAGAATGACATGTCTTATGCAGTAACACAAGATGCTGCTGCTGCAACACAAGTCCATAAAGGTTTTAATAGTCTCCAGAGAAGCCCTGATCCTACCCTGATTCCTTCTTTATTCAGCCTGTTTGTTTTTCCTATAAATTCTTCCACTACTTCCTAAAGTGCTTGGGAAAAAAATATCTTCACTCAGTATTAATTTGAAGGCTTTAAAAATTGCCATTTAATGAATAGTTAATAGTTGTTAGTTTTTCTTAAAATATACATACTCATGAAATGAACACCTTCAAAAAGGGCTATATAAATTATACTGAATTTGGCTGTGAAATATCAAGAAGATGAATGGGACAATCCAAGACTTGAGAGTATTCAGAGAAATATGAGGAATTTTACCAAGGCTTTTAAAATAAAAATATTGTTATTTTTGTTTTTTGCTAAGTTGTGTCCAACTCTTTTGTGACCCCAAGGACTGTAGCCAGGCTCCTCTGTCCATGGGATTTCCTAGGCAAGAATACTGGAGTGGTTTGCCATTTCATTCTCCAGGGGATCTTCCTGACCCAGGGATCAAACCTGTGTCTCCTGTATTAGCAGGCAAATTCTTTACTACTGAGCCACCAGGGAAGCCCAAATAAAAATATAAAGACTAGCTAACCAAGTGAAAGATCTCTGCCATGCAAGTGAATTATGTGGGCATACTTAAAGAATTCAGTATTAAATGAAGAAAATAGAAGAGACTTTTGTGGTCAACTACCTGCGTTTTCCAGGTCTCTTGGATGCTTTACATAAAAATTAACTCATTGAGTTAATTTTATTCAAAAATCTTTGGTATCCAAGGTTAACTGCAAGTAACAGTTAACATTTGGAAAACTATTCCCCTTAAAAGTCTGGAAATAGAAGAATTGTCTGCAGTATCTAGGAAAGGTGGCAGCATCCTAATGACTGACACGTCCTTCTGACAACATCAGTGACAGCTTCATTAAACACACCAGTTCACACCGCTGACTTGGAACTGATTTCCTCTGGGATTGGAGGGTACCATTAGGCTTTCATTAGAAGGAACTTGATCTTCTGCCCAGCTTTCCACTTGCTGCTTCTAACCTGTATGCTGCCATTGACATGCGAATTAGAACTGACTTGAAGAAACATTTTGCCAGGGTGAGTTAATAATAATTTAAGCCCAAGAAGTGAGAGGGTGGGTGTGGGGGTGGTGGATGCTGCCAGTTATATTTCATGAGCATCTAAAAATCAGAAGTATTTGTATAAATGTCCATATTGTAGATACATAGGTTAATCAGGAGCCAAGGTATCTGTTTGGCACTCCAGTTTTAGATAGGTACCTTGGGGCCCTGCCAAGCAGCACCACCATTAACCTTGCTCTTCTCTTGATGGGTCTGGCTGCCACTGGACCTCCTTACATTCCTGCTGAATCATCAGTGCCTAGGACTGGGGAAGGCCCCAAGACACAGCTACTCAGTTTCCCTGGAGTTGTGTGATGTGGCATGCTTTCTGTGTTCCACTGTGTTCCATGCAAAAGGAGAATGCCTCACCCTCTTTTGGTGTTGCCCTATGTTAACAGGTATATGCCCATGTGTCTTTATGATTAAAATCTCCCAGAGTTACTAATGAAAAAGAAATTGTAGATGTTTTTCTTCCTTGGAGTCCTAATTCTAAAAGGAAATAGAGTATACCTAAGCCCAAGAGTATCTATTGCATGAGTCCTAACATACTTTCAAATTTATTTTTTTCGTCTTTATATGGTCTTTCTGAGGAGCTTCTTTGTTGGTGGATAGGGTTGAGATGACCCACCCATGTAGTCACTATCTCTTATGACGGGTGTTGGCAACCATGATTTACAGCTCATGGTCATTATCCATTGTTGTATCCTTCCATATGACATGATGTAAACATGCACCTTCAGTGCTGGAGTTGGGAATGGTATTAATAGCTGAGTTCTTTGTCTTTGCCTGTGGATTAACTGGTGTCCTTTATAGGAAGATAGAGCTGGTTGACCTTTTAGCGTGGCAAATAGTGTGAGCATATTTTCTAAGAGTTCAGATAAAGTAAAGAAAACCAGGACGATTATAAAACCAACGCCAGTGTGGCCAAGGCACATCTGAAAAAGAAGGCTAAGTGACTGTGTTATTTTCATGACAGATGGGAGGACATATATAACTTGATTAGGAAGATAAATAACAGAAACAGAGCATTTGTGACTGGGCTTGGTGCAGAAGGAGAGGTGAAGGCACATATGGAGACGGAATCTCACAAGTCTTGGATAAGACAGGCAAATATGTCTAAATAAATCAAAACTGTTTTGTCCCCCCACCCCACCCCAGAGACACCAACATTCAGTTGAAAATAGTGGCTGCTGGACTAGCTTGGGAATACCCCACTGATGAGCATTAATATCTTATTGTTCCCTTGATGACTCTGTGAAATTCAGTGAGGTGACATTTCCTGAAAAAGAAATTGCACTAAAATGCTCTGTGGGAAAACAAAAGGGGAATTTTTGATCATATATTATAAAGTTCATTCTGTCAAATCTTATTAGCAAGTTTCCTTTCTAATACTGGGACTATTATGATCATGGGTTTAGTTTTTAAAATTTATGTTATTGACCTATTGTTGATTTACAATGTGTTAATTTTTGCTGATTGGCAAAGTGATTCAGTTATGATACATATTTATATTCATATTCTTTTCCATTATGGTTTATCACAGGATAGTGAATATAGTTCCCTATGTCATACAGTAGGACATTGTTGTTTATCCTTTTTATATAATAGTTTACATCTGCTAATCTCAAACTCCCACTCCATCCCTTCCCACCCTCTTCCCCTTGGCAACCACAAGCCTGTTCTCTCTCTGTGAGTTTGTTTCTGTTTTGTGGAAATGTTCATTTTGTCATATTTTAGATTCACATATAAGTTATATCATATGGTATTCATCTTTCTCTTTCTGACTTCCATCACTTAGTATGATAATTTCTAGTTGAATCCATGCTACTGCAAATGACACTATTTTGTTCTTTTTATGACTGACTAGTATTCCATTGTATACATGTAGCACATCTTTTTTATCCATTCATCTGTTGATGGACACTGAGGCAGCTTCCATGTCTTGGCTATTGTGAATAGTGCTGCAGTGAACATAGGGGCATATGTATCTTTTCAAATTATAATTTCATCTGGATATATGCCCCAGAGTGGGATGGCTGGATCATATATGATTATATTTTTTGTTCCAAATTGAAAATATTTTTTCTTTTATGCTGGAGGGTTAATTAAGCTCATTCACATTCGTTTGTAGGACTGATTGGTTTAGTTTTCAACTGCATTATAATTTATAATTATGGGCCTTTTGTTTTATTTGCTATGTTTCTTTATCTATAGGATGTACACTGTCTCTTTTCTACAAAACTGGGTATTGAAGAAGGTTGAATGGTTTGTCAACAGCTATTTTGGTACTTAGATCTCCTCTAGCAACTTTAATCCCCTCTTATTTAACCTTTTACTCTCTGCTTTACCATTTTTTATTTTTTTGGTGGAGGTAGCCTTAAATATCTACTTTTTTTCTATAAACAATGAGTTTTTTTGTGGTTTTCTTTTTTCCTCTCCCTTCTCTCAATTTTTAATTGTATTATTTGTTATCAAAATATACAACATGAAGGTAATGAAAGGTATAAACTTCTAGTTAGAAAATAAGTTCCAGGGATGTAAAGTACAGCATGCCAACTATAGTTAATAATACTATATTCCATATTTGAAAGTTGCTAAGAGAATAAATCTTAGAAGTTCTCATCACAGTGGAAAAAAGTTGTGACTATATTTGTGGTCAATGTTTGCTAGGCTAATAGTGGGGATCATTTCACAATATATGTATATGTTGAATTATTATATTTTATACCTGAAAATAATAAAATATTAGATGTAAATATTATTTCAATAAAATGTATATGGTAATCTCCCATATCTCTCCCTTTATGAATATATTCATATATTAATCATATATTTTCAAAAAATGCTTGTTATCTATCCTTTTCCGAAAATTTCACAGTCATAATTAAGTTGGGTGAAGCTTGTGCTTTTTTAGAAAATTCATTTTGATTTTTGATTTCTGATCTAAAGTAGCTTTTCATGTGTTCAAATGCACATTTCAGTATTTTTTATTCTGTTCAGTGTGTAGATTAGGACTTTTTCTTTGGTTTAATGTTTTCATATATGTGGGAGTAGGGAAGATGCCTCATTTAAACTGCATTTTTTAACCTGATTTTTATGCAGCAGATCTCTGTGGACTTTGTTGTTTTCATTTTGAATGATATCTAGATATTTTATATGATTCTTATCTTAATGGCACCATTTACTGTTAACCTACCAAGGACAATAACTTAATCGTGTTTTGTTGTTGTCGTTGTTTGGTTTTGATGATGGAGGAGAGGTCGATAGATTCTCGTCACTTTATATTTTCCACTTTCTCTTGCTGTTTTCCCTTTTGTCACCCAATTAACAGACCTCACTCCTTTCTTTGGTTCCTGTACCTCTTCAGAATCTCTGTGTTTGGAAGACATTTTTAGAATCATGCTCTCCCCACCTCCCCTCCACACACAAGTCTTAGGTAAGGAAACACATCTAAATAACGAAAAAATGTTCTGTCTTCCCCAAAGACGTTAATGCTCAATTTAAAACCGCGGTCGCTGAAGTAGTGAACTAGTTTTGGGAATACCCCACTAATGAACAGACATTAACATCTTGTTCCCTTGATTATGCCATGAAATTTAGAAAGTCACGTTTCCTGATTAAGAAACTTGCCCCATGAAGCAATTTACCTCTTTAAATTGAATGCCTGAAATGGAGCGTCTCTCTTTATATTCTGAACCTCTCTCTTTTTATACTGTTTGGCTCTTTAAGAGCAAATACTTTGCAGTCCCTTCCTGGAGGTTTGTTGTGCTGTCCAATTTTTGTTTGTCCCACTTCAGAGATTCCCTTTTTTCTCTGGTTGCTTCAACTCACCCTCAGGCTCCTTAGCAAGTATCCTTTCTTTGTATTTCTTCTGTTTTTTTTTTTTTTTTTTTTTCCCCTTCCTTTCCTTGTCATGGAGCACTGAGGTGCGTGGGGATGACTGGGAGCATTTGGTGCTGTGGCGCTGATCACCCCATGCTCTTTCTCTTCTTATTAACAGTAAGTTTACATCCTCCATCTTCAAGTAACCTTAAAGGTGCGATTTTGCCTATAGTCTTTTCATAGATGGACAGAGAATTTAAAATCCTCTAGAAAAAGATTCAGGGCGATTTTTCCTACATAGTCTTCTTTGTCTGTAGCCACCCCAAAGCTTTCTTCTCCTTGGCAATACAAATCTCTTACATTTAGAAAACCTGTGCTTCCGGTCAGTTCAGCTGTGCTTTTTGGTGCCCTTGTCGCCCCTTATAAGGCCCAGAGGTGGCCTGTGCAGGCCACTCTTCTCCTCTGGTTTTGTGTTCCCTTATTCACTTTATGCAACTGAGGGTCTTTTATAGCTCTTTTTTTGCTTGGAGCCTTTAGCATTGAATCTCTTTGGTTAGGGTCTGAAAATATTCAACTGTTCCATTTCTTCTGAAGTGTGATACTTTTCCTGTTGACTTGCTCAGTGACTCCCTTTTTGTTGTTGTTGTTGAGCTCTTTTTACTATTAGCAAGCATATCCTTAGTGCTAGAATTTTAAAGTCACTTCTGCTAGATCTCCAAACCCACTAGGTGCACGGATGACCTCTAATATCATGGCAGCAACAGTTTTGCTGGACATTTTGCTGTGGTATAGCATGGATCATCGCATCTCTATCTTCATTATCAATTTCCTTTTCACATTGTGTAAGCCATGGTTCAGCAAATAACTACCGATGGGCCAAATCCAGTGTTTGGCCTGTTGTAAGTAAAACGGTATTGGAACACAGCTATGTCCATTCATTTATGTACTGTTTATGACTGAGTATAGGATTATTGAGCAGTTATAACAGAGACCATAGTGGCTTCAAAGCCTAAAATATTTATAAGCTGGCCCTTTGGAATATTTGCTGATCACTGCCACATATATTATGGTTTTGTTACAGAAGAATACCTCTTCAAATTTCTAGATGATCATGAGTGAATGAGTCATTCTTCTCTAACTCTGAAACTCAGGGGGCTTGGCATCATAAAAGTAACTAACATGAAGTCCAGTGGTGTATTCCTGGGCTATCCAAAAGTTGACTTGGGTATCCAAAGTTCTTTGATCATGGGGCACTGACATTTTGGAGTTTTTTTTTTTAATACCATCCACACAGGGGAGAGAGAAAAGGGAAAAAGATGTGATGGATGATTGCTCATGTTGGCATGGAAGATATACCCATTGCTTTTATTCATATTTTACTGGTTAGCATAGTCCTATGTTTAACCTTATTGCAAGAGAAGCTGGAATATGAATGTGCAGGTATTTTCATATTAATTCTCTAGGTTTCTTTAGTAGGCAGATATCCAGGACAGCTTCTTTACCTCTCTTGTTTGCAGTTTTTAATTTATGGCCCCATAGAAGTTCCCATCATTTGTGCTGAGAATCAGCCATATCTTTAAATGCTTGTGTACTGATTTAAAATATGTCCACAAATTCTTTGGTACTCTTTCTTTTAAAAGATGGAGTTTAATTCCCATCTATCTGATTGTTGCCTGTGTGTACTATTCTAGGTGTCTCCAATATTTGGACAGTGTCTGATATGTAGCAGATGTTTCTTGTTGAATAGAAAACAGCAGAAATTTGCATAATTTATTGGAAAAGCATACTGCCAAGGATCTTGATAAATACTGTACTCACAGTGAGCTTCAAATAATTGCAGATGCAAAACTAAGACAATTCTGTAAACAGTAATAGATAACCAGAAACGACAATCTGTATATAAATGTACAGTGTAAGAAACATGATGGCTGTGAGAAAGAGAAGGAAATTAGATGGATCTGGACAAACAGGCATCCAGAAACAAAGAAAAAAGTGATGGTTCCTTATTCATGCTGAATAAAGAATCTCACTAACCCCTAGAGAGCAACTAAATATCAACATCTGAGTGCATTCAGGATTTGTTGCATATATTAATATTTAACTTAATTGTCATCTTTGTACAACTCCAAGTTGAAAATAAAATTGTTTTTCATGTTGGCATGTGTTATGCATAGAGGAACATTTAATAATGTAGGTGATGGTATAAATTGAGATCAGAGCTATTTTATATAAAATGATCAGGAAGAGCTTTTCTGATAAAAAGAAATTTTGAGTTTCAGTTTAATAGGAACTAAGGCTTGTGGGTACCAGGAAGTGGAGTATTCCAGCAGAAGAAAGAATAAGTGCAGAGGTCCTGAGACAGGAACATGTCTTTCATGTTCCTGGAACAGCAGGGAATCCTGAATAATGGATACAGTAACTAAGGAGAGAATAATAATTATCTGGGTCAGAGGCATACCAGGGGCTATCCCTTAAAGCTATGATAAAAAAATAACTTTCAATGAGATAGAAAATTTGAAAACATTACAAGCTTTTGAGCAGAGCAGGGAAAATATTTGGCTTATATTTTAGAAACATATTTGAGCTGTTCTGTGAAGACTATAGGAGGGTGTTAGGATATTATTGCAATAGTTGATATAAAATATGGTAGTGTCTTCTACTTGGATAAGGAAATGGCAACACAATCTGGTATTTTTGCCTGGAGAATTCCATGGTCAGAGGAGCCTGGCGGGCTACGGTCCATGGGGTTGCAAAGAGTCGGACACGACTGAGCGACTAACACACACACACTGTCTTCTACTAAGAATATAATACTGAAGGAGGACGAAAGTTAGATTCTTCTGTGTTGTGTTATAATTAAGCTGTGTATGATAATGCTGTTTCTAAAAAAATATTCAGAAGTTGATTATAGAGGTAACTAAGATGTAATCACATTTCTTTTAATGTTTCTTTATTGTGGTAGAAGTCATATAATAGAAAACATACTATTCTAACCATATTTAACTGTACAGTTCAGTGACACTAAGTACATTCACGATTGCTGTCATCTTGCAGCATCATTGATCACCTGCATAAACTGAAACTCTGTCTCCATTAAACACTAAGTCCCCATCTGCCCTTCCCATCCACCCTCACTCCGGGGCCCCTGGCATCTTCCAGTGTACTTTCTGACTCTATGAATTGGACTATTCTAGATACCTCCATAAGTGGAGTGAAACAACATTTTCTGCACCTAAAGTATATCTATATTATTCTAAAAACACGGAGTTCATAGGTAATCCTGTCGAACCAATAGGCTGTCATTTCCATGAGAAGGCATCCCAGCACCGAGAATACTTCCTGTCATGTGTGAACTCTTCAGTAAACACCTGTGGAATGAATGAATAAACGAATGACTAAAAGAGTGAATTTGTGAATAGCACATATTTTATACTTATTGCAACAAGTTATATTATTGTCATATCATGGCCAGCTCTGTGTAACATGACTAAAATATGTTTATTTCCATTTTTCAGCTCTACATTTCCTTTTGCTGTCTTGACTGTGGTCTCCATAATTAAAGGTTACAATGCCCTTTGATAAAGAAGTAAGAGGCATAAGCCTTACTGAGTTTTGCATCATTGCTTACTAACCTTACTAGATCTTATAAGCAAAATAGTGTATCTTCGGAGGGGACGCTACTGCAAGGACACTGTAATATGAGTTGTACACAGGGTTTTGTTTTTTGTATTGGCTCACATAAAACTCATCCAATCCATTGAAATCGTTCTAGAAACAAGACAGAGTAGAAATCAACAAGCAAAAACTAGTGATAACAATGGTGACTCATTTAAAAGTCTTATGTAATGAATATAAACTGCTCTTTAAACATAGTTATGTAGCCCCCAAAATTTGTCCCTTTCACTCTTTAGCAGTTTCAATGCTGGGAAAAGTTTTACTTTTTGTATATGTTAAATTTATTAATTTACATGATTCTTATCACTGCTGAGGTTACTGATTATTTGTTAGAGAGATTATAGTTTGCATTGATTCCATATCCCTTTCAAGTGTTTTATTTTTTTAATTAAATTTTGTCATAGCTGTTTTACAATGTTGTATTAGTGTCTGCTGTACAGCAAAGTGAATCAGTTAACATATACATAAATACACTCTTTTTAGATTCTGTTCCTGTATAAGTCATTACAGAGTACTGTGTAGAGATCCCTGTGCTATACCATAGGTCCTTATTAGTTACCTACTTCATATATACTCATGTACATACGTCAATCCCAATCTCCTAATTTATTCTCCACCTTAGTAATCAAAAGTTTGTTTTATATATCAGTGATTCTATTTGTTTTGTAAATAGGCTCAGTATACAATTTTGTTTTTAGATTCCACATGTAAATTATATCATATGATATGTGTCTTTCTCTGTATGACTTGCTTCACTCAGTAGGACAATTTCTAGGTCCGTCCATGTCACTGTAAATGGCACTGTTTCATTTTTTTTTAATTATGGTGAGTCTTAGTCTATTGTATATATGTACCATATCTGCTTTATCCAGTCCTCTGTCAGTCAACATTCAGGTTGCTTTCATGTCACTGAATGTTTTATATGAATATTGGGGTACATGTGTCTTTTCAAATTATGGTGTTCTCTGGGTGTATAACCAGGAGTAAGATTGTTAGTTCAAATAGTAGTTCTATTTTTAGTTTAAGCACTCTCCATATTGTTCTCCACAGTGGCTGACCCAATTTACAGTCCCACTGAGTGTTACCTTTCCTCCATAGCCTCTTCAGCATTTATTGTTTGTAGATTTTTTGATGATGGCCATTCTGACAGGTGTGAGGTAATACTTCATTATAGTTTTGATGTGCATTTCTCTAATAATTAATGATGTTGAGCATGTTTTCATGTGTCTCTTGGAGAAAGAAATGGCAACCCACTCCAGTATTCTTGCCTGGAGAATCCCATGGATGGAGGAGCTTGGTGGGCTACAGTCCACGGGTCACAAAGAGTCAGACACGATTGAGCGACTTCACTTTCACTGGCCATCTGTATGTCTTTTTGGAAGAAATGTCTATTTAGATCTTCTGCCCATTATTTGGGTTGTTTGTTTTTTGATATTGGGCTATATGAGCTATTTGCATATTTTGGAGATTAGTCCTTCATCAGTCACTTTATATGCAAGTATTTTCTTCCATTCTGTGGGTTGTCTTTTTGTTTTGTTTAATACCAGGTTGAATCACGAAAATTTCTAAGGGTAAAATGGTAGAATATTGGTGATTTTATATAGTTCAAATGCTTCTCTTTGTCCTAGCAGTGAATTCATGCATTGTGGATCCTTAACTGCTGAGATTTGAGGATCGTTTCAAGGAGAAAGCATGTTTAAGCTGTAACTGTTTGATGGTCTAGCTCATCCTTTACTCTACCCTTTAGAGATTGTAAGATTACTGGAGCCCTATCAGAGTTGCAGGAATCTCAGAGTTTTAATTAATCTAGAGCCAGGCAGAGAAAGCTGAGGAATTAGCATTATATTAATTATATCCCCTCAATTCCTATTGACTTCTTTGTAAGCTAGGATTAATTTTCTGCTGGGAAGCTGACCTTGTCTTGATTTATGATGTACCAGTGCTCTTTGCTAAGGAAAATATGCAACTGAAATAAAAACATCTATAGTAAACAGTTGTACCAATAAAAATGTTCTTCACCAAAATATTAATATCTATTGTATTAAATTTATGTTTTTTCCTGAACACTTCATTATAGTGCTTCACAAGATCTTTTATATCAGTATAGGGTTAAGTATTGAAATTTTTTTTGAAAACTATAAATTAAAATGTTTCTTTGGATGGTAGATTTCTATTTGGTGAATAGTCTGTAAGCCATAAGGCTTTCTCAGGTGGCACAGTGGTAAGGAATCCCTCTGCCAATGCAGGAGACACAAGACAGGCAGTTTCGATATCTGAATTGGGAAGATCCTCTGGAATATGAAATGCAACACTCTTCAGTATTCTTGCCAGGAAAATTCCATGGACAGAGGAGCCTGGCTGGCTGCAGTCTATGAGGTTGCAAAGAGTCAGATATGACTGAGCGCACACACACACACACAGTAAACCATAAAAGAAACATCAAGCAAACAAACAAAAATCCAACTCATTTAACAGTTGTTAAAAGGAAATAAGAAAACAGTAATAGCAGAAAGGATGGATTACGTTCTATGATTTCTTTGTTGTTCAGTTGCCAAGTTGTGTCCAGCTCTTTGTGACCTCATGGACTATGGCACGCCAGGTCTCCCTGTCTACCACCATCTCCCAGAGTATGCCCAAGTTCATGTTCATTGCATCGGTGATGCCATCCAAACACCATCCTCTGTCATGCCCTCATTTCCTTCTGTCTTCAGTCTTTCCCAGCATCAGGGAAATATTGTGTCATCTGTTCACATCAGGTGGCCAAAGGTCTGGAGCTTCAGCTTCAGCATCTGTTCTTCCAATGAATTTTCAGGGTTGATTTCCTTTAAGACTGACTGATTTGATCACCTTGTTGTCCACGGGACTCTTGAAAGTCTTCTCCAGCATCACAGTTAAAGGGCATAGATACTTCAGCACTCAGCTTTCTTTATTTTCCAGCTTTCACAACCATATGTGACTACTGGAAAGACCATAGCCTTGATTATATAGACCTTTGTTGGCAAAGTGATGTCTTTGCTTCTTAACTCATTTATCTAGGCTTGTCATAGCTTTTCTGCCAAGAGGCAATCATCTTCTGACTTCATGGCTGCAGTCACCATCTGCAGTGAATTTAGAGCCCAAGAAGAGAAAATTTGTCACTGCTTCCACCCTTTCCACTTCTATTTGCTATGAAGTGATGGGACCAGATGCCATGATCTTAATTTTTTTTAATATTCAGTTTTAAGCCAACTTTTCACTCTCCTTCTTCACTCTCATCAAGAGGCTTTTTAGTTACTCTTTGCTTTCTGCCATTAGAGTGGTATCATCCACATATCTGAGGTTGTTGGTATTTCTCCTGGCAATCTTGATTACAGCTTGTAACTCATCCAGCCTGGCATTTCTCATGATGTGCTCTGTATATAAGTTAAATAAACATGGTGACAATAAACAGCCCTGTTATACTCCTTTCTCAATCCCCAAACAGTCAGTTGTTCCATATAAGGTCTAACTGTTGCTTCTTGACTGGCGTATAGGTTTCTCAGGAGACCAGTAAGATGGTATGGTATTCCCATCTCTTTAAGAGTTTTTCACAGTTTGTTATGATCCACATAGTCAAAGTCTTTAGTGTAATCAGTGAAACAGAGGTAGATGTGTTTTTGGAATTCCCTTGCTTTCTCTATGGTCCAGTGGATGTTGGCAATTTGATCTCTGATTTCTCTGCCTTTTCTAAATCCAGCTTGAACATCTGGAAGTTCTCAGTTCACATACTGCTGAGCCTGGCTTGGAGAATTTTGAGCATTACTTTTCTAGCATGTGAAATGAGAGCAATTGTGTGGTAGTTTAAACATTCTTTGGCATACCTTTCTTTAAGATTAGAATGAAAACTGACCTTTTCCAGTCCTGTGGCCACTGCTGAGTTTTCCAAATTTTCTGGCATATTGAGTGTAGCATTTTCACAGCCTCATCTTTTAGGATTTGAAATAGCTCAACTGGAATTCCATCACCTCGGCTAACTTTGTTTGTACTAATGCTTCCTAAGACCCACTCGACTTCATACTCCGGGATGCCTGGCTCTAGGTGAATGTCTACACCATCATGGCTATCTGGACCACTAAGATCTTTTTGTACAGTTCTTCTGTGTATTCTTGCCACCTCTTCTTAATCTCTTCTGCTTCTGTTATGTCTTTACCATATCTATCCTTTACTGTGCTCATGTTTACATGAACTGTTCCCTTGGTATCTCCAGTTTTCTTGGAGAGATCTAGTCTTTCCCATTCTATTATTTTCCTCTATTTCTTTGCATTGTTCACTTAAGAAGGCTTTCTTATCTCTCTTTTCTGTTCTCTGGAACTCTGCATTCAGTTGGGCATATCTTTCCATTTCTCCTTTGCCTTTTGCATCTCTTCTTTTCTTAGCTATTTATAAGGCCTCTTGGTGGCTCAGACAGTAAAGTGTCTGTCTACAATGTGGGAGACCTGGGTTCAATCCCTGGGTTGGGAAGATCCACTGGAGAAGGAAATGGCAATCCACTCCAGTACTATTGCCTGGAAAATCCCATGGACAGAGGAGCCTGGTAGGCTACAGTCCATGGGGTCACAAAGTGTTGGACACGACTGAGTGACTTCATTCATTCATTCAGGCAACCACTTTGTCTTCTTGCATTTCTTTTCCTTAGGGATGGTTTTGGTCACCACCCCTTCTACAATATTAAGACCTCCTTCCATAGTTCTTCAGGCACTCTGTCTACCAGATCTAGTCTTTTGAATCTGTTCATCACCTCCACTGTATAATCGTAAGGGATTTGATTTAGGTCATACCTGAATTGCCTTGTGGTTCTCCCTACTTTCATCAACTTGAGCTGATGATCTGAGCCATAGTCAGCTCTGGGTCATTTTTGTTTTTTTGCTGACTGTATAGATCTTCTCCATCTTTGGCTGCAAAGAGTATAATCAATCTGATTTTGCCATTGGCCATCTGGTGATGTCCAGGTGTAGAGTCTTGTCTTGTGTTGCTGGAAGTAGGTGTTTGCTATGATCAGGGTGTTCTCTTAGCAAAACTCTGTTAGCCTTTGCCCTGCTTCATTTTGTACTCTAAGGCCAAACTTGCCTGTTACTCCTAGTCTCTCTTGACTTCCTACTTTTGCATTTCAATCCCCTATGAAGAAAAGGACTTTTTTTTTTTTTTTGGTGTTAGTTCTAGAAGGTGTTGTAGATCTTCTTGGAACCAGTCAACTTCATCCTCTTCAGCATTAGGGGTTGGGGCATAGACTTGGATTACACAAGTGATGTTGAAGTGATGTTGAATGAACACATAATTCTATTGTGTTGTGTTTGAGATTGCACACAAGTACTGCATTTAGGACTCTTTTGTTGACTATAGTTAATCATAGTTAATTATCCAAATAATAAGTCCATTGACTCAGCACTGGGAGAATGTACTTCAGGTATGTGGTCAGTTGTGGCAGAAGTTATAAACCAGGACAAAGTATTAAAGTGCAGCACATGTGCCAACCTCACCCTAAAGGTATGAATCCAACTGACCGGGCAAGCATGGGGACAATTTTATAAAAACGTGTGAGTGGTTTTTGAGAAAAATACACTCTATATTCATGTTATTTNTAAACCAGGACAAAGTATTAAAGTGCAGCACATGTGCCAACCTCACCCTAAAGGTATGAATCCAACTGACCGGGCAAGCATGGGGACAATTTTATAAAAACGTGTGAGTGGTTTTTGAGAAAAATGCACTCTATATTCATGTTATTTTTATAATGTCTGTAGAAACTAATAAAATTGGGATTATCTTGTTATCTATACCTCTATCACTGATAGGGAAGAGTATGGCAGGGGAATTGATTCTATTGATTTGGAAGTTTCCAGCATTCTTCTACATCTCCTTAAAAATTTGAGATTTAAAAACATCTAAATTAGTGTCTGCTTATTGTTCATTATAGCTGAAATCCTAATTTAATTTAAAGGATAATTGGTCTGTCTTTATCAGAGTTGACTTTAAATTCTACTTCCATAGCTAATTCTCATAGTGAAGGTTTCCTATTTGTGTCCTTCTTTTAAGCAGGCTGATCTATTAAATATTTTTCATTCCTTCTCTGATGAATAGGATATAAACTTGAAACTTGTTCAGTATATTTTTTCTTTATTTCACTTTGATTTCATGCCTACTATAGATGTATATTAACACATATATATGGAATCTAGAAAAATGTCATTGATGAATCTATTTGCAGGGAAGGAATAGAGCTGTAGAGAACAGACTTGTGGACACAGTCGGGGAAAGAGAGAGTGGGACAAATGGAGAAAGTAGCATTAACATATATACACTACCAAGTTTAGAACAGATAGCTGATAGGAGGTTGGTATTAACACAGGGAACCCAGCATGGCATTTTGGGATGACTTAGAGGGGTGGGATGAAGGAAGGCAGGCCCAATAGGGAGGGGACATATGTATAATTATGATTGATTTCCATTGATGTATGGCAGAAAACAGTGACACTGTAAAAATAAATTAAAAACAACATCTCTTAAAGCAGATGCCTAATAGAGATTGGGTTGATCTCATGGTACATTTTCATCAGATTGTAATAGTTTTTCTAAACACAGACCTCTGCACAAGCTGAACACCTTACACAAATTTGATGGCAGTCAAATTAAAATGTTCAGAGCTGTGCAATTGCTTTCTATTACTGCAGAACAAGAAAGATCATGATCTGAATACTCTACAGATTCAGTTAGATACAGGAGGCCACTTTGTCTCCAACCTAAGTGCCTTCCTACTAGTAACTGAGAAAGGTCACTTCAGCTTTTTACCACTCATGGCTTGCCTGATTAAATGGTATTATATTTAAGCATTTTCTCATAAGAATCTCACAGAAATTAATTTTTTAAATCTTTGTACAAACTTCTCTGGAAAAGTTTAAGCTTATCAGACAGTGGGAAACAATAGAGTAAAAAATGGCACTTTAAGTGACAAAAATGTCTTCTGCATATCTTTTTCCCTTTTGCTAGATTCTTCTAACTACAATTCCTGGTATTCTTTGTGACTAAGTCTCTTCATCACACATATGATGAACTTCTTTAAGCAGATGCTTCATTTGAGATTTGAAAATCCAAAATGAAAATTGTAAGTGCTGCTCAGGAAGGCATTATATTTCTGCAGCAGGCATCCTGCAGTCTGTTCCCTGACTTAAAAATTGTCCAGCAGTAAGTAGTTTAAGCAGAATTCTGCTGAATTATGAATAGTCAAAAAAATACATTAAAGAAAAATTGACTGGTTACTTGGCTTATCAGGGTTTCAGCCAGATTTGCTATTATTCACTTCATTTGTTCCCACATTGTCTTAAAGTAGGTAAAACATTGATCTTCATCGTGGTAGAATTACTTCCAGCACAGTATTAGTTCTCTTGTAATGTGGAAATTTAAAAAAAGTCTAAACTCAAGTTATAAATACACAATCATGTGCTTTGTGAGGGCAAATATAAACTTACACTTTAAAATATATACTTTTTCATTTTACATATGTCAATATAACTTATTAAGAGATTTCTAGGAAGACTGGTATGAAAACAATTTAAGAAAAACCTAATCTCAAATATAATCCAAAAAGGTGGGGGCAACTTTTGGCTTCTCAGTGAAGGACTATAATTCTAGCAAATAGAAATTAGTTAAGAGAACCTTATCATATGGGTCATGCATACTGTAACTTTGATTGAAGATGTGCACAGGATATTGAAATTGACATAAGGACAGTTATAAAGAAGCTAAGTAAAATAGAAAATAGACTAAAATCCCAGAGGACCATGCTAGTAGTCCCAGATGTGAAAGCCTGAGGGCCAGAGGTGAAGATGAAGTGGGAAAGGTGATCGTCACAGAGGGAGCCTGTTTCATTGCTCCTGAGTAGAAAGTTCAAGGGCTTCCCCAATGGCTCAGTGGATAAAGAATCTGCCTGCAATGCAGGAGACATAGGAGACACAAGTTTGAACCATGAGTAGGGAAGATCCCCTGAAGGAGGAAATGGCAACCCACTCCAACATTCTTGCCTAAGAAATCCCATGGACACAGGAGCCTGGTGGGATACAGTCTAAAAGGGTTGCAAAGAGTCAGAGATGACTGAGCGACTAAATATGTATGAGCAGAAAGTTCAAAGGTGTAGCAGCAAGGATATAAAAAAACAAGTACAGGGCTATGATAACACTGTGTGACCTGATTTCCAGTGTGCAGTGGAGGTTGGGAATAAGGGAGTAAGAGCAGGTCACAGGAAAACAGAGTCCACGGCTAAGAAACACTTTTAGTCTACAGTTTCACATTCAAAGAATTCTCTAGGTGCACTGGGAAAAAAAAAAAAAAAGCAACAGCATGATATTTGAATTTTTAGAATCAGAGGCCCTTTTTCTAGATAACTTTCTATGAAAATATTGATTCAATAGAAAGTAGAGGCCATTTATAAAATGACATACCTTTTACTTTGTCACCTCATCTTTCTCCATTAGTTTCCTGGATACAATTTTTTTTTTTTAAGCAAGAAAAAGGTTTGTTATGTGTGTTTATTTATAGTTTAAAGAACAAACAAAGAACTTGAATAGCTGGCTTTTCCTCATGTGTATGAGTGTATGGGGTTAGGACTTAAATGTGTAAAGCAAAAGGATTTAAAGGAATGGTCAAAGACAGTGCATTGTCTAATGTAGATGGGACAAGGCCTATGGCCTGTGATAGCTTATTTTAACAAAAACCCAGAAAACTAGTTTCTTGATCTGAAGAATCACACAGCTCTCACGTTAGGATGTAATAGTGAAACAAGGGTGACCCCTTACTCCCTTTTACCTCACGTTCATCTTGGCCATTTATTACCTTGAATATCCCAGGTGGCACATCAATAAACAATCTGCCTGACAATGCAGGAGACACAGAAGATGCAGGTTCAATCCCTGGCTCAGGAAGATCCCCTGGAGAAGGAAATGGCAACCCATTCTAGTATTCTTGCCTGGGAAATCCCATGAACAGAGGAGCCTGGTGGGTTACAGTCCATGGGGCTGCAGAGAGTCAGACACAACTAAGCATTAAGCAGTAACAGCAGAGGAAAGTCTAGAAGTATCTGTGCCATCTAGGTGCAGAACAGATAATACACAACCAGATATGGAAATATGGCATTTGAGAAATGGATTTAAGGAGTAAAAGCAAATATGCATAGAAACAACGTTCCTTTCCCATGAATGCCTAAGGTCTCTGCTGCTTCTCTAGATACAGAAAGAGGCTAAGTAGCTGAACTGATGGTACAAAGTTGTATCAACAAGACATATATGAATTTTTCCAGTAGCCTGGTGTCTATGTTGTAGAAGAGATTCCTAAATTTTGTTACTCTCACTCCAACTCAGTACTACTTCCTTGAGAATGTAGATGAGTTCCATAAAATGAAGAGAGTCGTAGAACTGATATTCCTGAGAGAAATGGAGACTTGGGAGAGCAGGAGCAGTGGGCTTGATGCGGAAAACTTTGCCTCTGTGTGCTGGTGCTGCATCAAATCTCAGAGACAGAGTTTTGTCTGAAGTAGAAGAGTATCTTTATTGCTTTGTGAGGTAAAAGGGTACACAGCAGGTTTGGGATTCTCAACCCAGGAGGATGGGGTGAAGAGTTTCCTGGCAATGGTTCACGGATGGGGCCACTGATAACCCAGGGTGTGTGAAGGGCCTGCAGTCCTTTAATCTGGTCTCAGAATCTCTTGGTAAGCTTCTTGGGTTACTTTGATCTGGCCTTAGGAGGTCTTCTCTGGAATGAAGAATGCTAACATCTTCCCTTTATTGGGGGTTGCTCAGAGGTACTGTTAAGTGTATTCCTTGCTGGGGATTGGGGGGGTGGGCAGGACCTTCATCCAAGACTCAACTCGTTCCTTCACTGTTCCTCCCCTGTCTCTGCATCCTTTCCCTTCCTTGATTAACAGCTATTCAATTCTGCCCTTTAGAACTCAGGGAAGGTCATAGAGGCCAGAGTCTACTTCCTGAAAATAAAATATGGGGGACACAGAAGGGCTTCCTGGCTCAGGATGCCCACAGGGTCCTGTTTGGTTAAACTCATCTTGCATTAGGTGTGTGTTTGTGTCTGTGCGTGCTCACAACTCTCCGACCCTAAGGATTTCAGCCCACCAGGCTCATCTGTCCTGGAATTTTCCAGGCAAGAGTACTGGAATGTGTTGCCATTTCCCTCTCCAGGGGATCCTCCCTACCCAGGGACCAAACCCACATCTCAGTCTCCTGAACTTGTGGCAGATTCTTTACCATTAGCGCCACGTGGGAAGCAAATGATTTAATTGTGAAGGCACACAATGACTCCAAAGACTAAATATGCCTCCCCTTAGAGGAGTGAGCCTTGTATAGTAGTTAAAACAATTAAAAATCAATATGGTATTTTGCTTCTGGGAAGATGAGCTGTTCCCTTATTCTTCCAGCTAATACAGTTAAAACCCTGGACATTCTATGTAAAATGAACAGTAAAAAGACTGAAAAGTGAGAAGAAGATGTCTGACAAACTAGGAACATCATCGCCCAAGAAACGACAGGGTGAAGGATTGTATCAGTAGAGGACTACAGGGGTGCTGAGACTCCCACCAGGACAAGTTTATAATTATGAGTTAAGTATTGAGAGCTTGCCTGTTGGGAAGGGCTTCTTTCTGCTGCTTCTGTTCAAGTTGATTTTAGTAATAAACACCATGTAATTGCATGTCCACATTTATCACTCTTCTATTTAGTATCACTTGAGATGTTGGATTCTTTCTGCAGGCAAACTAGAACAAGCTGCCAGCACCTATCAGACTGTCAGTACCCACCATCACTAGAGAATGATCCATAGTGGCATATATCCTGAATTTTCTAAACATCAAGAACAAGGAATGATGTCATGAATATTCTAGGGGGAAAATTATATTTTCCTTCATAAGTTAAAAAAAAAGAAAAAAACCTCAGCAACACTATCTTCCATCTTCTCCAAAGCAAAAAATTTGTTAAGGAAGATTTACGAGACAGAGGAGGGCCTAGTTGATCACCTGGTTGCCCAAAACTGTTAGAGGAGCTCGTCTCCTAATATTCAGGATCAATTATTCTTATCCAAATAGTGACCCTTTTCCTTGATTTTTTTTCTCTGCATAAATCAAAGTGACTGAGCAGCAGGAAAAACTTAAAATTTGATGTAACATTTATAAAAATTTTGGTAAAAGTGATTTCTGTTGTGGGAAAAAGAGACAGAAACCACAGATTCTTCATGAGTCATAGGAAATTATTAGAAGCAGGGCAGTCCTTTTTCCAAGCTTTGGTTCCCAGAATCATGCATTCTATTTATTATGACAACCATATATATAGAATGATGGTTTTTATCTTAGAGTATAAATTGCATGCTGGAGGATGGTGTATCAAGAAGGATGGCAAAGATCATAGGTACTATGTCTAATTTGTTCTTTTAACTGCACCTTCAAAAGGCAGTCCCATCTCTCTCTCAAACCAGCAGTCACTGGTGGTACGATATGTGATAAAACCATTGTATCCCACAATCTGCTACACGCCTTTTTCTTTAAATTGGGTGCTTTATATTTGTTTTATGCAGTATGACAGATTCATGGACAAAAAACACTGTGTTAGACAGAGGCACTGGTTAAGAGGCTCTTGGTTCAGGAATGTTGGCATAGACCCATGACCAGAATAATTGATTCGAGAAGAATCACGGCTCCTTCCACTAAAACACAAGGTACATGTCATAATCAAACATCACCCTGGAAGGACGGTATCACTCTTTGGGAGCTCTGTACCTGGCAAGTTGAACTTTTATCAGTAGCAATAGCTAGAGCAGCCAAGGCAGACTGGAGCAGTGCTATCTTTTACTGGCTACATCTTAGATGTCTGTAGTATAATATCGAACTCAAGGGCCTGACTTTGGTATAAGGTGTCTGTGTTTTCAAGTGACTTCATCATATGTACACATGCATGTCAAGTCACCTCAGTCATGTCTGACTCTTTGTGACCCCATGCAGTGTAGCCCACCAGGCTCCTTCATCTATGGGATTCTTCAGGCAAGAATACTGGAGTGGGTTGCCATGCCCTGCTCCAGGAAATCTTCCTGACCAAAGGATCGCACCTATATCTCTTATGTCTCCTGCACTGGCAGGCAGGTTCTTTACCACTAGTGCTACATATAGCTTATCATATGTTTAGATCCTGGTAATCCGATTTTCCCTGGTGGCTTAGACGATACAGTGTCTGTCTACAATGCGGGAGACCTGGGTTTGATCCCTGGGTCGGGAAGATCCCCTGGAGGAGGAAATGGCAATCCTCTCAAGTACTACTGCCTGGAAAATCCCATGGACAAAGGATCCTGGTAGGCTACAGTCCATGGGGTTGCAAATAGTCGGACACGACTGAGTGACTTCACTCACTCACTCAACCATACCTACCATTCCTATCTCTTACAATCATTACTATGTTCTCCATCTCTATACTTTCATCATTTTGAGAATATTATACAAATGGAGTCGCTGAGGGTCGGACATGACTGAGCGACTTCATTTTTCACTTTCATGCATTGGAGAAGGAAACAGAAACCCACTCCAGTGTTCTTGCCTGGAGAATCCCAGGGATGGGTGAGCCTGGTGGGCTGCAGTCCATGGGGTCGCACAGAATCGGACACGACTGAAGTGACTTAGCAGCAGCAGCAGCAGCAGTCATTCACTATGTGACCCTTTGATTCTATTTATATAATAAGGTAGCAAATAGGGATTCTGGAAGAAGAGTATATAGAAACTTTCTGTGATAACTTTCCAACTTCCTATACTCTAAAGTATTTCAAAATTATAAAATAAATATATTCCAATTTTGGTGCTAATATTACATTTTAGTTTTGAAAAACAAAAACAAAAAACCAAGCTCACTGTCTAATTCTTGTTTTTCCAGAAGAGTTTTAACTAAATAAGCATCTTGCCAGGTATATTTGGAAATAGAGATTACAAAGAATTTTTAGACACTAAATGATAATGAAAGAAAAAATAGAAAGGAGTTAAAATGTTTTTCTTTCTTAATTAACAAAACTGGGTACCTGTGTTTAACTAAAAGAGAGAATGGGGCTGTAAATGAAAAGAAATGTTTTAAATGTTCAACATTTTGTTCTAAAGAACAAAAACAAATATGTCCCAATGCATATTATAGGCTCTTTGTGAATTTTTCTATATTAAACAAAAGATATATGAAGTCTATATTGGTAAAATACACTCAAAAACCTTTGAATTATGGAAAACCCAGATTCATTTAAAAATTAAATATGATTTTCCAAATAAAGTGTTCAAGCTTTTTGATAAGTCTTTTAATGATATAAATTTAATTACTTGTGATCTCCTTTGGTGGCTTTTGTTATATTTAAATTTACTTATTTTTTCAAACTGGTGTATTAATTGCTTTACAATGTTGTATCAGTTTTTGCTGTACAACAAAGTGAGTCACATATATGTATATGTATATCCCTTCCCTCTTGAGCCTCCTTCCTACCCCTCATCCCACCCCTCTGAAAGTGAAAGTGAAGACACTCGGTTGTGTCTGACTCTGTGACTCCATGGACTGTAGCCTGCCAGGCTCCTCTGGCCATTGAATTTTCCAGGTAAGAATACTGGGGTGGATAGCCATTCCCTTCTCTAGGGAATCGTCCCAACCCAGGGACTGAACCCAGGTCTCCCGCATTGCAGGCAGACTCTAAAGTCTGAGCCACCAGTGAATCCCTACCCCACCTCTCTAGGTCATCTTTAGCTTCCTGTGCTGTACAGCAGCTTCCCACTAACTCTGTGTTTCACACATGGTAGTGTACATATGTCAATGCTACTTTTTCGGTTCTTCCCACCCTCTCCTTCCCCCACTGTGTCCACAAGTCCAATCTCTACATCTGTGTCTCCATTCTTGCCCTGCAGATTTTTAAGTTGGAAGGTTCAAAGGATTGGGAAACTAGGCTGTACTGTGTTTTTAAAAACAAACTCCAAATACAAAAATACTCTGCATTACATAATTTATTTACATTTACTTTCATTTGAATATTTAGATCCACCCCCCTCCCCAACTGCATTTGTTTTGATGTCTGAGTCCCTGTATGTTTTGTGCAAATGATGGCAACTAGCCAAGCAGTGAGGTTCCTTGGTGAAAACTCAGACATGAGCAGTAGTAGTGGGTGTATCTGGATTGTGGTTGGGCCCTTAATATTTGAGTTTTGGTTCTTTTAATCTACATCATAATGAAAACCTCAACATATTAATTATAATTATCAATAGAATTTGTAGCATTTTTCCCTGCAGTCTAGTGGATCATCTTGGACATCTTCTTTGGGCATTGTTTATTTTATGATATGTCATTTGCTGCCAGTTTTACTTCCAGTTTATCTAGTCAATAAAAACAATCTGATGTGTATTCAAGTTTATACTTTTGAAATTTTTAAAAATCAATTTTAGATATGTGGTACTACTTGACATTTTACTTTAAATGTTATCTGGTAGAAAAAATAAAACATGTAACTTGGCTGGACATTTAGATCAATTTTATATACAGTTTCAAATAATAGTGAGCAATAACAAAGAGACTGCCATTGAATTAAGTACTCCACATAATCTATTTTAAATTATTTTATAGTCATTAGGTAGGTAGGTATTAATAGCATCTGATTTCACACATAAAGGAATTGAGACAGGGAGGAGAGATAATTTCTAAATATTTTAAAATGTAAGAAAAGGAGCCTTTTTTTTTGTCGATTCCTGAAATGTCTTTTGATTGCATGTTTATGTAAACCTCTAATTTCTGCATTATACAAGACATAATTACAGAAAAGCAATGAGACTGATTTGTGACTGCAGTTTGTGAAAATCAGCCTAACTACGCTATAGTTAAACCACCAGCTGGAGAGAATTAGAAAAAGAAATACACCTCTTTATTTGTGACATATGATTTGCTCATAAGAGGCATTTGATAGTAAGATACCTATATCTGTATTTATATCTGTATCTTTATGTCTCTTTCTGCAAAGTGATAGAAGTTTTTTGGAGGGCCTAGAATAAGTCATGTATCTGTTTTCAGTTGAACTTGTGAAATTCTCTTATTTTGGATGGGTCTATTAAAGAATCATCAATAGGTATCAGCTTTCAGCCTTTGAACTACATAACAATTGCTTTAATATCACATTCAAAGACTCCCTTCAGATCCTTTTTGCATTTTATTTCATCTCACTCTCATCAGTCTTGCTTTAATTTTTCTATGTTAAAGCTCTTTTATCTGTTTGTTTCAACTTTTAAATCCAGCTTATTAAATTTAATCGTGCATTCTCTTTGGTCAAGAAAGATTACTGATAAAAGTGGTTTAAAAGAGCCTACAATGAGGTAGAGAGACCTTTTCAACATTAAGTACTATTAGTAATATTTAATAAGAAAAAAATCAACAGAAAATAATTAAATTCTTTTGGCAAAGATTGTGTTAAAAATGGTGTTAAAATAGTTTGGACCTTTATATTAAATAAAACAAATGACTTAAACTGGGCATATGCAACTCTTTCATTCATTTCAAATTTGAATGAATGACTAGTGTTCAGAAGAAAGAAATTGTTGTTGTTCAGTTGCAACTCGTGTCTGATTCTTTATGACCCCACAGACTGCAGCATGCCAGGCTTCCCTGTCCCTCACCATCTCTTGGAGTTTGCTCAAGCTCATATCCATTGACTATGTAATGCCATCCAATCATCTCATCCTCTGTCACCCTCTTCTCCCTCTGCTTTCAATCTTTCCCAGCAACAGGATTTCCCCCCAATGAGTCAGCTATTCACATTAGGGGGCCAATTTACCTTGATTCATGTACTTAACATTCCAGGTTCCTAAGCAATACTGTTTTTTTAATAGTGGTAGATTTTGCTTTCATCACCAGACACATCCACAGCTGAGAGTCATGTCTGCTTTGGCCTAGCTGCTTCCTTCTTTCTGGAGTTGTTAGTATTTGTCCTCCGCTCTTCTGCAGTAACATGTCGGACACCTTCCTGGTGTCCTTAACCTGGAGGGCTTATTTTTTACTGTCACATGTTTTTGCCTTTTTATACAGTTCATGGGGTTATCATGACTAGCATACTGGAGTGGTTTGGCATTCTGTCCTCCAATAGATCACGTTTTGTCAGAAATCTCCTCTGTGACCTGTCTGTCTTGGTGGGCCTACATGGAATGGCTCATAGTTTCACTGAATTGTGCAAGTCTCTTTGCCACGACAAGGCAAGGATCAGTGAAGGGGGAAGGAAACAGTAAAGATATATAAAAGCAACTATTAAGAAGTTGCACCATATAAAATAATTCCTCTGTATTTTGGAGTACAGGTATAAGAAACTGTTTTCTTAAAAAATACTTTTGTTCCATTTGAAAATGGGCAAAATACATTTGGTACCATAAGACCTTTAAAATAAGGCCTTACATTCAATTGAAAAAGGAAAGAGTTTCAGACTCAAAAACAAACAAACCAACCAACCAACCAACCAACCAAACAAACATATGCAGCTTCCAGGAATTACAACTTAAATATAAAATTCAGGGAATATGAAAGTAAAGGATTAGAATAGTATATTAAACAGAAAAATGAATGTAATTCTTTCATAGTAATTAAATGGGTTAATTCCCAGGATGATAAAAGTTTAAAATGTACATATATACCCAAATAATATGCTCTCAAAAGATAAGATTTTAATAGAATTAAAAGGAAAAAAACAACAAATCCAAAATCAGGGACTTTAATTTTTATTTTCTATTAGAATATAGTTGATTAACAATGTTATTAGTTTCATCAGAGTGATTCAGTTATACATATACATGTATGTACTCTTTTTCAAATTCTTTTCCCATTTGAAGGTTATTGCAGAGTTCGCTGTGCAGAGTTCATTAGATCCTTTTTGTCTAGCTATTATAAATATAGAAGTTTGTACACGTCAATCCTAAATCCCCGTCTATCTCTCACCCTTTCTCTTCCACCTTGGTAACCATAAGTGAATTTTNTTTCCCATTTGAAGGTTATTGCAGAGTTCGCTGTGCAGAGTTCATTAGATCCTTTTTGTCTAGCTATTATAAATATAGAAGTTTGTACACGTCAATCCTAAATCCCCGTCTATCCCTCACCCTTTCTCTTCCACCTTGGTAACCATAAGTGAATTTTCTAAGTATGTGAGTCTGTTTCTGTTTTAGAAGTAAATTCATTTATATCATTTTTTGAGATCCTGCCTATAAGTGATATCATATGATATTTGTCTTTCTCTGACTTACTTCACTTCGTATGATAATCTCTAGGTCTACCCATGTTGCTACAAATGATTTCATTCTTTTTTATGTAATAGTCCATTGTATATATTTACCACATCTTCTTTATTTATTCCCCTGTGGATTGACATTTAGGTGCTGCTATGGCTTGGCTGTTGTAAACAGTGCTGCAGTGAACATTGGGGGTTCATGTATCCTTTTGAATTATGGTTTTCTCCAGATATATGCCCAGGAGTAAGGCTGCTGTTTCATATTGTAGTTCTGTTTTTAGTTTCTTGAGGGACTTCCATACTGTTCTTCATAGCAGCTATATCAAATTATATCCCCCCAACAGAGTAGGAGGGTTTCCTTTTCTGCACACCTCCTCCAACATTTCTTGTTTGTAGACTTTTTGACGATGGTCATTCTGACCAGTGTGAGGTGATAACTCATTGTAGTTTTGATATGCGTTTCTCTAATAATTAGCATGTTGAACATCTTTTCTTGTGCCTCTTGCCATCTGTATATCTTCTTTGATGAAATGTCTGTTTAGGTCTTTTGCTCATGTTTTTAATGAG
>SJYW01021952.1:40322-61452 GCA_006410735.1 Raphicerus campestris | reverse complement strand
CTTGTTTTGGTGTTTTTTTGGCATTCACTTTTTATTTAGGTACAATTGACATATCACATTATATTAGTTTCAGATGTACAACATGATGATTTAATATTTGTGTTTATTGCAAAACAGTCACCACAATAAGTATAGTTAACATGGGTTACCATACATAATTTCAATTTTTCTCTTCTGATGTGAACTTTAAGATCTACTCTCTTAGCAATTTCAAATATGCCATAAAATATTATTGACTATAGTCATTATTAACCATGCTGTACATTACATCCCCAAGATATATTTATTTTATAGGTTGTACCTTTTGACCCTCTTGAAACATTTTGCCAACCTTTCCGAATTGCCTCTGGCAACAACCAGTCTCTACACTTTATCTATGACTTTATCTTTTCTCGTTTTTTAGATTCCATATGTAAATGTGATCATCGAGTATTTGTCATTCTCTGTCTGACTCGTTTCACTTAGTATAATGCCTGTAAGGTCCATCCATGTTGTCACAAATAACAAGATCTTCATCTTTTCTATGGCTGAATAACATTCTGTGTTATTTACATATATATAACATTCCATTTATATGTATATATGTGTTATATGTATATGTGTTATTTACATATATAATGACATTCAACCAATGTGGAATGACATTCATACCAATTTTATAACATATGTATATAAATAACATGTTCACACATGTGTACATATATATGTATATACACATATCATCGGAAAAGGCAATGGCTCCCCACGCCAGTACTCTTGCCTGGAAAATCCCATGGATGGAGGAGCCTGGTGGGCTGCAGTCCATGCAGTCGCACAGAGTCAGACACGACTGAGCGACTTCACTTTCACTTTTCACTTTCACCCATTGGAGAAGGAAATGGCAACCCACTCCAGTATTCTTGCCTGGAGAATCCCAGGGATGAGGGAGCCTGGTGGGCTGCCATCTATGGGGTCACACAGAGTCGGACACAATTGAAGCGACTTAGCAGCAGCAGCAGCATACATATTTTCTTTATCCAGTCATCCATTGCTGAACTCAGGCTGTTTGCACATCTTGGCCATTTTAAATAATGCTGCAGTGAATAGGGTGTGTAGATATCTTTTTGAATTAGTGTTTTCATTTTCCTTGGATAAATACTCAGAAGTTGAATTGGTGGATCATAATGTTATTCCACTTTTAATTTTTCATACNATGCTGCAGTGAATAGGGTGTGTAGATATCTTTTTGAATTAGTGTTTTCATTTTCCTTGGATAAATACTCAGAAGTTGAATTGGTGGATCATAATGTTATTCTACTTTTAATTTTTCATACTGTTTTCATAATGGCTGCATCCTCTACATTTCTACCAACAGTACACCCACATCATTGCCAACACTTGGTATTGCTTGCTAATTTTTTAACAACCATACTAATGGGTGTGAGGTGATAGCTCATTGTGATTTTAATTTGCATTGTGATTTAATTTGGTGATTAGAAATATTGAGAACCTTTTTATGTGCTGGTTGCCATCTCTATGTCTTCTCTGAAAAAATATCTCTTCATATCTTTTTGCCCACATTTTAAATGGTCTATTTGGGATTTATTGCTATTGAGTTATAGCAATTCTTTATATAATTTTTGTATTAATCCCCTATCCAATATGTAATTTGAAGATATTCCTCCCATTCATTAGACTGTCTTTTCTATTTGTTTGAAGTTTTTCTTGCTGTGCAAAATGTTTTTAGCATGATGAAGTCCCACTTATTTATCCTTGCTATTCTTTCTTGTTTTTAGTGTCACGTTCAGAAAGTAATTTCCAAGACTAATGTCAAGGATCTGCTTCACCATGCTTTATTCTAGGAGTCTTATGCTTTCACATCTCCTGTTTAACTCTTTAATCTACTTTGAGGTAATTTTTGTGTATGTTGTAAGATAATGGTTCAGGTTCATACTTTCAGGTTCAGGTTTTCTAGTTATTCCCACATCATTTTTGTTTTTTACTTTTTGGTCATGCCGCATGGCATGTGGGATCTCGGTTCTCCAACAAGGGGTGGAACCTGCACTCCCTTCATTTGAATAGGAGAGTGTTAACCACTGAACTACCAGGGAAGTCTCCCCAACAGTGTTTATTGAAGGGACTACCTTTTACAACTTTGTTTTCTTGGTTCAAAATATTATCCTGTAAACAATTTTCTAAATGTATTAAGATAATCATTGATTTTATTCTTCATTTTATTAAGATGATATATTACCTTAATTTACTTGTAGATGTGGTACAATCTGTGCAACCCTAGGATAAATCTCAGTTGATCATTGCATATGATCTTTTAAATGAATTGTTCCATTCAGCTTGAAATATTTTGTTAAGTATTTTTTTCATCTATATTTATTTATTAGGGGTATTGGCATGCTGTTTTCTTTTCTTGTGGCATCTTTGCCTGGTTTCGGTAGCAGGGTGACACTGATCTTATAAGTAAATTGAAAGTGTCTCGTCCTCTTTTGTTTTTTGGAAGAATTTGAGAAGGTTTGGTATTAATTCTTTTTTGAATGTTTGGTTCTAGACTGCTTTTGCTCAGAGATTTTGATTATATTGTTATTATCTTGATTCAATCTCCTTACTACTAATGAGTCTATTCAGATGTTCTTTTTTTCATGTTTTAGCCTTGATTATATGTTNTTAATTCTTTTTTGAATGTTTGGTTCTAGACTGCTTTTGCTCAGGGATTTTGATTATATTGATATTATATTGATTGAATCTCCTTACTACTAATGAGTCTATTCAAACTTTCTTTTTTTATGTTTTAGCCTTGATTATATGTTTCTGGAAATTTATTCACTTTCTCTGGGTTGTCAAATTAATTTGTTTATAATTGCTCACATTTTTATGATACTCTATATTTCTGTAGTGTCATTGTATTGTGTTTGTTTCCTTTCGGACTTTATTTGAGCATTCTGTTTTTATATCAGTGTGTCTAGGTAAAGTTCTTTCAATTTAGTTTGTGTTTTTATAGAACCAGTTCTTGGTGTCATTGTTTTCTTCTATTGTGTTTTTAACTCTGTATCATTTATTTTGGCTCTATTCATTATATTTTCTTCAGTCTATTGTATTTTTGGCTCATTTGTTCTTTTTCTACTTACTTGAGATATAAAGTGAGATTATTTTTGTGATTTTTTCCTGTTTTCTTTTAAATGTAGACATTTATTGCTATGAACTTTCCTCTTAGAATTCCTTTTGTTGCATTCCATAAATTTTGGTCGCTGCGTTTCTTTTTATTTTTGTTTCATGGTATTGTCGATGCTTCTTTTGATTTTTTCAGGTATTTTTTGATGTTTCTTTTTATTTGTTCTTTGATCCGTGGTTGTTCAGTAGCATGCTGTTTAAGACCACAAATCTGTGAGGCTTTTTTTCCCCATTTTTCTTCTTGTAATCAATTTCCAGTTTCATATTATTGTGGTTGGAAAAGTGCCTGATATGATTTCCTCTCCTAACTTTAAGAATTTTCTTGTGACTTAACATATGATCTAACCTAAGCACTGTTCTCTGGGCATCTGAGCAGATTATGTATATTGTTACTTTTGCATTGTTGTGGTTGTTCAGTCACTAAGATGTATCTGACTCTGCAACACCAAGAACTGCAGCACACCAGGCTTCCCTGTCCTTCACTATCTCCCTGAGTTTGCTCAAACTCATGTCCATTGAGTTGGTGGTGCCATCTCATCCTCTGTCACCCAGTTCTCCTCCTGCCCTCAATCTTTCCTAGTATCAGGGTCTTTTCCAATGAGTCAGCTCTTCACATTAGGTGACCAAAGTATATGAGCTTCAACTTCAGTATCAGCCCTTCCAATGAATATTAGAGTTGATTTCCTTTAGGATTGACTGGTTTGATACCCTTATTGCCCAAGGGACCCTCAAGAGTCTTCCCTAGCATCACAGTTAGAAAGCACCAATTCTTTAGCTTTCATCCTTTATGGTCCTACTTTCTCATCTGTACATGATTACTGGAAAAACCATAGGTTTGAATATATGGACCTTTGCCAGCAAAGTGATGTCTTTCATTTTTAATACACTGTCTAAGTTTGTCATAGCTTTTCTTCCAATAAGCAAGTGACCTATTTAGCAAACTCTAAGTTACTGTCATTGCTGAGTTTAAATGTGTCACAAATCAAGTTTCCCAGAAGCAAAGTGAGAGAGACTTTGCATGCAGAAAGTTATTGGAGAGTCTTCTCAGTATGAAGACCTATAAAATGGGAAGTTAGCTAAGGAAGCAAAACTGGATACAGGGAGAAGTGGTCCATGATGCCTATGTGTAGTGCTCTGGAGTTGGGGAGCTCTGGAGCTGGATGGACCCTCAGAGTCAAACTGAGGCAAGATAGCCAAGCCTTTTTAATTCTCCATTGACCTCTCCAGGCACCCTCCACTATCCCAAGGAGAAGCAAGGCCTAGGGCAAGATGTCTCTTCTCAGCTATGGGCAATTTCTTGAGAAGAACACAGCTGAAAGCTTCCACCTGTCAACTCTTTCAACGACCATGGAATGAAGGATGTGTGTCTTCAATTCTTGTAACTCTGTCAGCCCAACTTTTTGTCCAAATTGCCACACTCATCATGAACATGATAGATTGAGTTGATGTCTAAATTTAATTAACCTTAATCAGAGAATGACTTTTGTTTTTAGTACGGCACATTCATATCTCTTCCAATGAAACTTCAGTTGGTTAAGTCAGGTTTCCTGGCCCCAGAGCACATCTCCAGGTGCCAAAACCAACCTAGTTCTGTCCAACACTACAAGAACACCTCCCCAGGAGTTTCTTGAGAGCACCAGCCACTTCCTTGTTCCTCAGGCTGTAGATAAGTGGGTTGAGCATAGGGGTAATCATGGTATAGAAGGCAGAGACCACTTTGTCCTGCTTGGAGGAATGATAGGCTTGAGGCCGCATGTAGGTGATCATGGCAGCCCCGTAGAAGAGAGACACAGCTGCCATATGAGAGGAACAGGTAGCAAAGGCCTTCTTCCGACCTTCAGCAGAACGCATGTGGAGCACAGTTATCAGGATCCTCAGATATGAGGCAGAGATGACAGAGAAGGGCAGGAGCAGCATGAAGACACAGCACACATAGATCATAGTCTCATACAGGGAGGTGTCGGCACAGGCCAGCTTGAGCACTGCAGGGACCTCACAGAAGAAGTGGTCAATCTCTTGGGAGCCACAGTAAGGAAACTGTAGTGTAAAGATAGCCTGGATCAGCCCATCCACCAGGCCAAAGAGCCAAGACCCTGCCACCATGAGCCAGCAGACACGGTGGCTCATGACCACTGAGTACCTCAGTGGGTTGCTGATGGCCACATAGCGATCATAGGCCATGAAAGCCAGCAGGAAGCACTCATCCCCCAGGAGGGTCAGGAAGAAGAGGATCTGGAGCCCACAGCCTGTGAAGGAGATGGAGCCATGGCCCAAGAGGTAGTCGATGGCCATGCGTGGTACAATGGTGGAGATGAGCATGAGGTCCATGAGTGACAGCCAGCTGAGGAAGAAGTACATGGGACTGTGTAGACGGGAGTCAGTGTTGATGAGGAGGATCATGAGCCCGTTGCCAGAGAGGGCCACCAGAAACATGACCACGATGATGGAGAAGAGGAGGAGGTGCAGTGGTGTGTGGCTGAAGAGGCCCAGGAGGATGAAGTGGGGGATGAGAGTCTGGTTTCCCAACAAGGCCATTGTTCCTTCAGAGGGAAGTGCCATAGAGAGGACTGGGATCTGGAAGCAGGGGGGTTGTATTCAGTACCATAATACTGAGATCACTGCAAATTTTTCCAATATGTTGCCCTCTTTAAATGTTATTTGATTTAGAATAAAAGGTATGGTTTCTTTAAGAAAAAATATCCTAACAAAAATGCAGGATACTTCTGTTGCCTTTACTTTTAAATCTTTCTGCACATAATTGAGAAGCCTGTCTTAGCCCATTATTGTTAAAGTAAGCACTGCTTCTACTTCTGCTAGGCTTGGTCTGTACTCCAACCCACAGAGATCCTTCTCCTACAGAGTTCTGGGCCGCCCTCACTAAAGGACCTAAAGCAGCAAAGACATTAACAACTGTGTGAACTGAGCACTGTTATGACATTTTTGAATCTCAATTTTCTTATCTTAAACTGGGATAACAACTATCTAGGAAGTGATAGTAAAGGTTGAAGATGACAACATAAGCAGTGTCTTGTAGTAGAGAAATATTGATAGTTCACACTACTTGATCATTTCTCATGTGCCAAGCACCATGATGAGCACTCTGTAATCATATTTAATCCTCATAACTGCTAAAAATTATCAGTTGCCCCATTTGTGAAATGGGGAAAGTAAGTGAGTGGGGATTAAAAATTTTTATAATCAATATTAGATGAGATATAGGAAGGTAAACATGAAACATGAATAAGAATTTATTTTTTAAAAAAAAGTATGTAGAAGATGGAACCTTAAAAAAAAACTTTAAAAATACACCTCAGACTACACAGTTCTACTTATAAGAATTCATGTTACAAAAACATTTGCACATATATGAAATGCTGTTTTGTCAACAGGATTTAATGTAGATTTGTTTATAGTGGAAAAAAGATCACAAAAGATCTAAATTTCTATCAACAGAGGAAAAATCGAATAAACAATAGAATAATAAACTGTAAAAAAGAAGCAAAATGTTTGCTTTTTATGTGTTTATATAGAATTCTCCCCAAATAATATTGTTCTGTGAAGAAAGCACATGACAGAGCAGTTTATGAGCTATATTACATACTATATAATTATATGCCATAATTATATGTTATATATATACCTATAGAAACTGTGCTTTATGTGTTATAATCATAACACATATTCTATATTATATATCATATATCATGGAATACAACATAATATTACATTTTACTGATACATGTATAAAAAATAAAAAAGTATGTGTCTGTATATATTTATATCTATAAACTTAGTGTAAAATCTCCGGAAATGAACATAAGAAGCTAGTAATGCTGCTTACCTCAGAGGAAAGAATCAGAAGAAGATTGCTGAGAGCTAAGTTAAGGGCTTCCCAGGTGGCACTAGTGGTAAAGAACCTGCCTGCCAATGCAGGAGACTATAAGAGATACAGGTTCAATCCCTGGGTTGGGAAGATCCCCTGGAAGCAGGCACAGAAAACCACTCCAGTATTCTTGCCTGGAGAATCCCATGGACAGAGAAGCCTGGCAGGCTACAGTCCACAGGTTGTGGAGTCTGATGTGACTGAAGTGACTTGGCATGCCCACAATTTAGGAAAAGAATCTTATGGTATATGATTTTTACCTCTTAAATTTTACTCTTTGTGAGATAATATATACTTTTAAAAATACATAAATATAATATTGAGGTGATAACCAACATTTGTCATGGAAATTGATCAAGTGATAACCAACATTCATGCACAACATGTTGTAGATGCTTAATAGATCTGGACATCTTACTGGACGAAGAGCCAAAAAATTTTCAAGAGTAAAGCAATGTTTAACAGATCAGAGTAAAAAGTGAAACTGCCTCTTTAATTATGAAAATATATAAAGTCTGGTATTGTTGAAGTAACAGAACAATTGAGAAAAGTAACAAAAAAAAAGTCCGGGATCAGGCATATATGTGTGAAAATTTTAAATTGGATTAAAATAGTATAGTTTAATTTCTGTGAGAAAAGAATATTCAATAAATGATTTAGGACAATTTTTTACCTATTTAAAAAAATCTTTAAAAATTAGGTCCATAATTGTACCTCTCAGTAAAATAAATTTCTGGAAGCTTAAAGATTTAAAGTGAGAAATTTATAATATTATTGGAAGAAATATAGGAGAATGTGTCTGTGTCCTTGTGGTAGGATTGGCCTCATTAATTACAGAAAAAGGAACGAGCAAAATCTATAAACTATTATATATAATGATAAAAATCTACAGTATAATATATTACCAAATACATATCTTTTTCATATTCAAACCATATAAACAATACCCATAAGTCAATAAGAAAAACAATGAACACGATGAGCAGTAATTCTCAGCAAACAGATGGCAAATAGCATCAATAAAATGACTTTATTTCACAAATAACTAGAAAAACTCAAAAGAGAGATACACTTTTACGTATCAGGTTGGTATAAAGCTGGGTAATGCTAAGTGTGGGGAGACAAGAAAATGAGAAATAAGTACATGTAATGTACTGAAGGACACAAAATATAACAGTGGTTACCTCTGGAGAAAGGATTAAGACTGGGTAAAGATGATGGTCAAAGAAGACTTTAGTTTAACCTGTGATGTTTGAATTCTTAATAATAAGAACACGTTCTTATGAAACTCTCCCAAAAACCTGCAGAGGAATGAGCACTTCTGAATTCATTCTGTGAGGCCAACATCAGCCTGATACCAAAACTAGACAAACATACCACAAAAAGAAAAAAATTACAGGCCAATATCTCTGATGAATACAGATGCAAAAATCCTCAGTAAAACAGTCACAAACCAAATGCAACAATGCATTAAAAAGTTCATACATCATCATCAAGTGGGTTTTACCCCATGGATGCAAGGATTTTTCAATATTTTCAAATCAATCAGTGCAACACACCACATTAACAAATTGAAGAATAAAAACTATATGATCATCTCAGTAAATTTAGAAAAAAATTTAGTTAAAATTCAGCATCCATTTATGATAAAACTCTTTAGAAAATGGGCATAGAGGGAAAGTATTTCAACATAATAAAGTCCATAAATGACAAACACAGCTAACATCATAATCAATGGTGAAAAACTGGAAGAATTTCCTTCAGGAACAAGACAAGGATTTCCACTCTCATCACTTTTACCTAACATAGTTTTGAATGCTCTAGCCATATCAATCAGAGAAGAAAAACAAATAAAAGGAATCTAAATTCAGAAAGAAGTAAAACTATTTACAGAGGACATGATGTTATACATAGGAAATTCTAAAGGCACTACCAGAAAACTACTAGAGCTCATCAGTGAACTCAGTAAAGTTGCTGGATACAAAATTAATATACAGAAATCTGTTGTATTTCTCTATACTAACAGTGAAACATCATCAAGAGAAATTAAGGAAACCATCTCATTTATCATCACATGTAAAAAATGAAATATCTAAGAATAAACTTACATAAGGTGGCAAAAGACCTGTACTGCAAAACCTATAAGACACTGATGAAGGACAGCACAAACAGATGGAAAGATATACTATGTTCTTGAATTGGAAGCGTTACTATTGTTAAAATGACTATACTACCCAAGGCCATCCATAGATTCAATGCAATCTCTGTAAAATTACAGTGGCATTTTCCACAGAAGAACTAGAAAAGTTTTTAAAATTTGTATGAAAATACAAAGACTCCAAACAACCAAAACAATCTTGAGAAAAAAGAATGAGGCTGGAGGAATTGTGCTTCCTGACTTCAGACTATACTACAAAGCTACAATAATCAAAGCACTATGGTACTGGCACAAAAACAGAAATCTAGATCAATGGAACAGGATAGAAAACCCAAAAATATGCCTAGGCACTTTCAGTTAATCTATGACAAAGGAAGCAAGAATCTATGATGAAGAAAAGATAGCGTCTTCAACAAATGATGTAGGGAAAACTGGAAGTCACATATGAAATAACGAAGTTAGAACATTCTTTAACACTGAATGCAAATAATAAGCTCAAGAGGATTAAAGATGTAAATTTGAGACCAGACAGTATAAAACACTTAGAGGAAAATATAAGCAAAACACTCTTTGACATCAATTGCAGAAATATTTTTTGGCTATGTCTCCTATAGTAATGGAAATAAAAACAAAAATAAACAAATGGGACCTAATTAAAGTTAAATGCTTTTATATAGCAAAGGAAATCATAAGTAAAAAGACACTCTGAGGGTTTCAGAATGGGAGAAAATATTTGCAAATGATGTGACAAATAAGGGATTAATTTCTAAAATAAGGAAACAGTTCATACAGCTCATTTTATANAAAAATTAAAAACAGAGTTATCATATAACCCAACAATTCCATTCCTAGGCATATATCTGGAGAAAACCACAGTTAATCTGGATATATGCACCTTGATGTTCATTGCAGCACCATTTGCAATTGCCAAGACATGGAAGTAACCTAAATGTTCACTGACAGAAGAATGGATAAAAATATTTGGTATATATATGTGTATAAATACAATGAAATATTAGCCATAAAAAAAACCAAATGAAATAATGCCTTTTACAGCAACATGGATGGACCTAGAGATTATCTATTAAGTGAAGTATGCCAAAGACAAGCATCATATGATATCACTTACATGTGAAATTGAAAAAAATAATATAAATGAACTTATTTCCAAAACAGAAATAAAGTCACAAACATAGAAAACAAACCTGTGCTTATCAGAGGGGATAGTGATGGGGTGTGTGTGTGTGTGTGTGTGTGTGTGTGTGTGTGTGTGTGATATATGAGGAATTAACATATACAAACTACTATGTATAAAAGAGATGAACAAGGACCTACTGTATGGCCATCTGGAAAAAATAAATATATATACATATAGCTAAATCACTTAACTGTATACATGATGCTTATATGACATTATAAATTAACCATACTTCAATATTTAAATGGTCAAAAAGAAATGCAAAAAAAGACAATAAAATATCTTTAGATGAATGTTTCAAACAGAGTCCTTGTGACATGTAATTAAGTAATGAAGCTCAAATGTTTAGAATTTTGTATTGAATTAGAGGTAGGCAAAATGACTTCACCAGGCCTGCACAAAGAAAAGTGACAAGGAGGAAATCATGTAGATAGAATGACTAATGAATTTACTCTTATTTTAAATCATGACATTATGTCTTGGAAAGAGGTTTTTAAAAAGGCTTGTAGTCATGTTGCTTTTTTTGAAAAATGTTATTGATTCTAAGACCTATAACAATTCTCAAATTTTAGTGCTCACAAAAATTATTTCTGATGCTGATTAGAACAGCAGATTTATTTTGCCCGATCTAAGAGTTATTAAGCGAAGAATCTTAATTTTATGCACAATGAAGTTTTGAGATAAGCTGGCAGAAAGTATCCTCCCTACACATCCCCCATTTTTTTCTTATTATTGAACTTGCCTTTACTAAATCTCTAACTGGAATCAAGTCACCTTCCATTTCTGTCTTTTTTATCTCTCAGATTTTATTGAGATAAAATTGACAAATAAAATTGTATATATTTAGATGTGAAAAAAAAAACCCAGTAAGAACATGTTCATATATTCCTTAAATTTAAGTGAAGATTGTCATAAGCAGGTAACTGATGCACTTGGAACATCTTTTTTCTCTTGCTTGTTTTGTAACATAACATTATAAAACACATCCAAGGAATTAGCAATTAGGAAAATTTTAAAGAAGTAAATTAGTATTTTAACAGGTTTTTATAGAAAAAGTAATCAGTCAGATACTATTCTCAATGTCACTTACCTCTGGGGTGTTGTGGTGGATCTCTTTGTTGCCACAGCTACCTGGCCACACACATCAGTCACAGCACACGTGACCAAATTAACAATCCCATCCCAGGCAATGACTATAATCCTCATAGAGCAATGGCACTGATGCAAAGCAAAGTGTGAGAGAAACAAGATGAGGGATTAGAAAGGAGAAGGATGAAGAGAAACACTAACTACAGACCAAGAAATCAAGGGAGAGATGAAAGGAGTAATGGGAAAATGTCAAGGAAAAGGAGACAGGATAAAATAGAAAAAAAAAAAGTAACAAGAGAATGCATTGGAATATAAAAATTTATTCTTTCCCTGAAGAGACAGAGAAGGCAGAGAACATAGACATAGTTGGAAAAGGGAACACAGATGCTGAGAGAGAAAGATCAGGGAAAGCCAATGGCACAGATGGGAGAAGGCACAGGAAGAGGAGTGCCTGAGTGCAGAGGGCAGCCAGGCAGAGGCGCAGAGCTCTCCCATAACTAATGCAATAGTAGGTTCTCTGAATTCTGTGACTGTGGGGGTTGTGAGCATCCAGTCCGATTCTGCCTACCCTTCTGGGAGGAGCTATGGAGCAGACTGCATTATTTGCAACTTCTTTTGGCTTCCGTGGTCAACTTTGCCGTCTTTGGTGTCTTGTCATACTTGCCCTCAGGCCTCCCCTAAGCACTGAATGCAGTAGTTTTCAGTCTGGACAGAAACCATGTAAAGACCTGTTGCTTCCCAGCTTCCTCTTCCATCACTGGAACATTCTGTGCTCGTGTTTAAGAGCCTGGCTTCTTCCATGTGAGCAGGTGTCCATAGAGCCTGTAAGGCCAAGCTCAGCAGATCCAGACATTCCAGATCTCCTTGTTGAGTCCCAGACTTCATCTACATTGCTATGTGCCCAAATCAATTCAAGTTCTTGCTGGACAGAGCCTGTACTTGTATCCATACAATCTCATCTGCCTGGAANAAATCAAAAAGTGGGCAGAAGACCTAAATATGCAGTTCTCCAAAGAAGACATACAGATGGATGATAAGTGTCTGCAGAGATGATCAATATTGCTAATTACTAGAGAAATGCAAATCAAAACTACAGTGAGGTATCACTTCACAGCAGTCAGAATGAATGGCCATTAATAAAAAGTTTACAAATAAGTGCCAGAGAAGATGTGGAGAAAATGAACCCTCCTATGCTGTTGTTGGGAATATAATTGCTGCAGCCACTATGGAGAATGATATGGAGGTTCCTTGAAAAATTAAAAACAGAGTTATCATATAACCCAACAATTCCATTCCTAGGCATATATCTGGAGAAAACCACAGTTAATCTGGATATATGCACCTTGATGTTCATTGCAGCACCATTTGCAATTGCCAAGACATGGAAGTAACCTAAATGTTCACTGACAGAAGAATGGATAAAAATATTTGGTATATATATGTGTATAAATACAATGAAATATTAGCCATAAAAAAAACCAAATGAAATAATGCCTTTTACAGCAACATGGATGGACCTAGAGATTATCTATTAAGTGAAGTATGCCAAAGACAAGCATCATATGATATCACTTACATGTGAAATTGAAAAAAATAATATAAATGAACTTATTTCCAAAACAGAAATAAAGTCACAAACATAGAAAACAAACCTGTGCTTATCAGAGGGGATAGTGATGGTGTGTGTGTGTGTGTGTGTGTGTGTGTGTGTGTGTGATATATGAGGAATTAACATATACAAACTACTATGTATAAAAGAGATGAACAAGGACCTACTGTATGGCCATCTGGAAAAAATAAATATATATACATATAGCTAAATCACTTAACTGTATACATGATGCTTATATGACATTATAAATTAACCATACTTCAATATTTAAATGGTCTAAAAGAAATGCAAAAAAAAGACAATAAAATATCTTTAGATGAATGTTTCAAACAGAGTCCTTGTGACATGTAATTAAGTAATGAAGCTCAAATGTTTAGAATTTTGTATTGAATTAGAGGTAGGCAAAATGACTTCACCAGGCCTGCACAAAGAAAAGTGACAAGGAGGAAATCATGTAGATAGAATGACTAATGAATTTACTCTTATTTTAAATCATGACATTATGTCTTGGAAAGAGGTTTTTAAAAAGGCTTGTAGTCATGTTGCTTTTTTTGAAAAATGTTATTGATTCTAAGACCTATAACAATTCTCAAATTTTAGTGCTCACAAAAATTATTTCTGATGCTGATTAGAACAGCAGATTTATTTTGCCCGATCTAAGAGTTATTAAGCGAAGAATCTTAATTTTATGCACAATGAAGTTTTGAGATAAGCTGGCAGAAAGTATCCTCCCTACACATCCCCCATTTTTTTCTTATTATTGAACTTGCCTTTACTAAATCTCTAACTGGAATCAAGTCACCTTCCATTTCTGTCTTTTTTATCTCTCAGATTTTATTGAGATAAAATTGACAAATAAAATTGTATATATTTAGATGTGAAAAAAAAACCCAGTAAGAACATGTTCATATATTCCTTAAATTTAAGTGAAGATTGTCATAAGCAGGTAACTGATGCACTTGGAACATCTTTTTTCTCTTGCTTGTTTTGTAACATAACATTATAAAACACATCCAAGGAATTAGCAATTAGGAAAATTTTAAAGAAGTAAATTAGTATTTTAACAGGTTTTTATAGAAAAAGTAATCAGTCAGATACTATTCTCAATGTCACTTACCTCTGGGGTGTTGTGGTGGATCTCTTTGTTGCCACAGCTACCTGGCCACACACATCAGTCACAGCACACGTGACCAAATTAACAATCCCATCCCAGGCAATGACTATAATCCTCATAGAGCAATGGCACTGATGCAAAGCAAAGTGTGAGAGAAACAAGATGAGGGATTAGAAAGGAGAAGGATGAAGAGAAACACTAACTACAGACCAAGAAATCAAGGGAGAGATGAAAGGAGTAATGGGAAAATGTCAAGGAAAAGGAGACAGGATAAAATAGAAAAAAAAAAAGTAACAAGAGAATGCATTGGAATATAAAAATTTATTCTTTCCCTGAAGAGACAGAGAAGGCAGAGAACATAGACATAGTTGGAAAAGGGAACACAGATGCTGAGAGAGAAAGATCAGGGAAAGCCAATGGCACAGATGGGAGAAGGCACAGGAAGAGGAGTGCCTGAGTGCAGAGGGCAGCCAGGCAGAGGCGCAGAGCTCTCCCATAACTAATGCAATAGTAGGTTCTCTGAATTCTGTGACTGTGGGGGTTGTGAGCATCCAGTCCGATTCTGCCTACCCTTCTGGGAGGAGCTATGGAGCAGACTGCATTATTTGCAACTTCTTTTGGCTTCCGTGGTCAACTTTGCCGTCTTTGGTGTCTTGTCATACTTGCCCTCAGGCCTCCCCTAAGCACTGAATGCAGTAGTTTTCAGTCTGGACAGAAACCATGTAAAGACCTGTTGCTTCCCAGCTTCCTCTTCCATCACTGGAACATTCTGTGCTCGTGTTTAAGAGCCTGGCTTCTTCCATGTGAGCAGGTGTCCATAGAGCCTGTAAGGCCAAGCTCAGCAGATCCAGACATTCCAGATCTCCTTGTTGAGTCCCAGACTTCATCTACATTGCTATGTGCCCAAATCAATTCAAGTTCTTGCTGGACAGAGCCTGTACTTGTATCCATACAATCTCATCTGCCTGGAATGCCTTCCCTGATCCTTCATTCATTCAACAGATATTTAATGAGCATTCACTATGAGCCTGGTAATGTGCTAAGTGCTGAGAATAGAGGGAATAAGCAGATACACTTTCCTTCTGGGAGATTATGCCCCCATTGACCTCTCCTCCCACCTCTGAAACCCTGACTCTTCCATCAAGTTTCTTCTCCTCAGTAATTTCTCCTCTTTCCTATATCACTTGTTGTGTGGAATCAATAAGATACTGATTACAAGTAATGCCCTGTTGACCAACAGAACATCAAAGGTTCCTAATACAGGGATTTATGAACCTCCAAATTATATGTACAATCTGGTGTTTACGTGAACAGTCATGGACAGAAAATCCAGTTTTCTTATATTCCTTTAAAAAGTAAAGACTCTGCTTTTATTTCTGAATTAAAGTTATTTATCTGGTGGAGGTATTTACGTTTTCAAAAATGGATTTCCCCAACCTTATATTATGTTTACTGAGCATAAAGCCCATAAATGTAGTCCCTGTGTGTATTGCTTATATTACCGATTCACACCTGAGAACATTTAGCATTGGGAAAGGTGGCAGCTGGACAAGTACCATGAGTGCAATTTTCCTGTCCTTAAGGGTGCCAGAGAAGAAATTCTCAACTTTGGGATGAATCAGGAGAAGTTTCCTGGAACCCAGGAGGTAGTTTTTGACTCTGAAGAATAATTGGAATACCTCAGACTGAGCAGAGGCCAAATATTTCAGGTGGAAGGAAGAGACAGAGCTTGAGGCAGAAAAGAGAAAGCAAAAATTGATAGAGGAGGCAGGTTGAGTCCTTTGACTGAGCAGGGGTCCACACAGGGAGACAGTGGAGGGAATATGCTCATGGATGCCATACTTAGGAGATGGAACTTTATATTGATACATCACTGAGTCATGGTTAAGAAATAGGATCTGGCCAATTATTAGTTTGGGGCAACTGCTCACTGAGCCTTTCATCTCACCTGCAAAGTGAGGACAAGAATAATCACCTTCAAGGGTGGTGGTTATGAAGATTGAGTTTATGTGTTCAAAAGCACCAGACAATTGCCTGATTCACACAGAAAACATTCAACAAGTGGTGGGTTTTGTTGGCTGTTGAGCAAAGGAGCAGGTTCATGCCTGTTCACTGGATGGCAGTGAGACAGGAAGATAGGAGAAGAGAAGAAACTACTAATAATCAGCTTGATGGTCCAGGCTGGAGACAGCTCTGGGGTGTGTTACCTGGGACAAGTTCCTTAATAATTCTGTTGCCCAGTTTTATCATCCATTCTGGCAGTGAAAATAAAATAGGATAATGTATGTGAAGTCTCTACTCTATTGCCTGGTTCATTGTAAGTACCCAACACACAGTGGCAGCTATAATCATGTCTCCAGTTTCATCACTTATTGTTCCCTGGACAAAGATGAAGTGTAAAGAAGGAAAGTCTTTTTTTTTTTTTTTTTAATGCAGGCAGTGCTGGGAAAAGACAAGCAAAAGCTTGTCTTCAAGAATTGGAAACATAAGCACAAACANAGGTTCCTTAATAATTCTGTTGCCCAGTTTTACCATCCATTCTGGCAGTGAAAATAAAATAGGATAATGTACGTGAAGTCTCTACTCTATTGCCTGGTTCATTGTAAGTACCCATCACACAGTGGCAGCTATAATCATGTCTCCAGTTTCATCACTTATTGTTCCCTGGACAAAGATGAACTGTAAAGAAGGAAAGTCTTTTTTTTTTTTTTTTTTAATGCAGGCAGTGCTGGGGAAAGACAAGCAAAAGCTTGTCTTCAAGAATTGGAAACATAAGCACGAACAGTAGATAAGTATGAGAGGACTTTATAACCTTCATAACCTTTCAAAACCTAACAACCAGGTTTCAGAAACACTGTTCCAGTACCTTGAAGGGGCCAGTTTCAGGCAGTCTAGCCATTGTTGCAGCTCTTTAGACTTGAAAAGACAAATCGTGCACACCCTCCCTATAACCTGTGATGAGACCCTATGGAGGTAAATTTCTGTTTCTGGGTCTCAGTCTCACACCTGTGAAATGACAAGTTGGATGCAANTATGAGAGGACTTTATAACCTTCATAACCTTTCAAAACCTAACAACCAGATTTCAGAAACACTGTTCCAGTACCTTGAAGGGGCCAGTTTCAGGCAGTCTATCCATTGTTGCAGCTCTTTAGACTTGAAAAGACAAATCGTGCACACCCTCCCTATATCCTGTGATGAGACCCTATGGAGGTAAATTTCTGTTTCTGGGTCTCAGTCTCACACCTGTGAAATGACAAGTTGGATGCAACAATGCTCAGCTCCTTCCTAGTTCTACCCATGGATTAGAGAATTAGGAGAAAAAAATATTTCAAAACAAAATCTGACCACACAAGAGTCTTCTACCTTTAGTAAGTAGGAGAATGGCAAGGACAGTTGTGAGCTGAAAAAAATATCTTATGCATTTCATAGTGGAGAGGTGAAGTATCAATATAAGATGCAGAGAGGAAGAGCCAGACCTGAAACTATATTATCAATGACATCAGGAAGGCCTGGAGAATCATGAGGCAGGTTTCACTAGGAGCCCTGTGTCCTGGGTGAACAGATTCCACAACCCAGGGATGGCTGCTTTGATCAGTCAGTTGGGTCTGCAACAAAGTTCCTCTTAGTGCAGAGAAAACTGCATATCTCCATCTTCTTGAAGGAAATAGGGCTGAAAGAGAAGCAGAAGGGAACCATTCAACACAGAGAAGATAAATTTCCAGGGGAAAGAAAGGCTTATTTGATCAGAACTCTTCTAGAATTTCCTTCTATCTTGCTTGTGAAAGTAGCAATTGACCAAAATGCCTGGGGCACTCCCCATCCAATCAGCAGAAAACATTCAGTGCTTCCCACCATGACTGTCTGAAGAAATTCAATAAGACTTATTAAAATAAAAATAGAATAGCTGAAAAAAGAAAGCCAGAAAATCCTGGAAGAGAGAGATTCATAGTAAAACACTGGCAGAATCTTTAGAAGTTAAGTAAAGTCTTTCAGAAACAAAAATTAGAGCACAGAGAGACCATATAGCCTTCATCCAAAGGAAAACAGTGGAAGAGGGCTGGACCAGGAGGAGACAGGCTTTTAGCTGGGAGCCAGCACAGAGCCTCTCATCTGTGAAAAAAAGCCTTACTGGGCCAGATTCAGCATCTAGCTTAGGGGTTTTATTCCTTGTCACCTCTCACTGCCACACATTTTTCTCCCTTCTGCTGTGACTAAGGAAAGTTACTTCTGTTCTTACAAGTCCTTAGAGAACTCTTCTCTGCCACATCTCTGTCACCAGTCTGTTGCAATTAAACCTCTTGGGAAAGGAAGCCTCTTGCAAAGTTCTCTGCTCACCAATAAACAAACTCTTTCCCAGGGGTACTTGGAGAAGAAACTAGGAGGGAGATTCTCTGGGTCAGTCCAGGAAAAAGTGTCTCTCCCTGGGCTTAAAACTTGAACAAGAAATGTTGGCTTTTGCTCTGGGTTATGGCTCACAATATGAATGCAGAGTAAATACTGTATGTAGGTGAAGACACAGGGTATCTTCCAGAGTCTTCCAGACTGTTGCCCCTCTGATTTCTTTTACCTCCTCCTGTTACCTAGGCTATGAGACATTCCCATCAAAGATGACACTGATGCTTCTAAACTCAGAATTCAGCTCTACTGGAATTCAGTGAAGTCCTAAGATTCAACAAACACTTTGCTAGGACAAAGGTCATCTGTCCCTGAACTGACAACTTTTTGCCCACTTTTCCATCAACTCACACCCAGCTGAATGTCTGTCAGACTAAGAAATTTAAAGGTAGCATAGCACAGACACTTGACCTTAAAGTCAGACAGAGCTAGGTGTCAATATTTTTAGACTTCACCTTAGGCAAAGGACCCATCTGAACACCAGTTTTCTCATCTATAAAATGGGAATAATGATTTTCACTACAAAATGCTTGTTGTGAGGCTGAAATTGAAAAGGTAACCGAAAGTCGTCTCCCCGTTATAGTTTTTAAGAATTATGGTTACTAGTATGACTTCCCTCCATTCTCTCTAAAGCCCTCAAAACAAAGACAAATACAGACTTTACAAAAATAGTTTATAAAGCTTATTAAGCAAATAACAAAGTCACAGGGGGAAAAAATGTTGAGGAGAGAAAAGAATCTATTTCCCAGAGTTATCACTTTATAATATTAAAAATATCCAGTTTTCAATGCAAAATCACAAAGCATGAAGAAAACAAGAGGGTAAAATCCACTCACAGAACAACTGAACAGAAGTTGTCCTTGAGAAAGCACAGATATTAGACATACCAGAAAAGACTTTAAATCAGTGGACTTAAATATTCTGAAAGTGCTAAAGGAAACCATGGACAAAGAGCTACAGAAACTAGAACAGTTCATGAATAAATAGCAGATATCAGTAAGGAGATACAAATTATACAATGAAATAAATAGAACTTCTGAAGCTGAAAATGAAAAACTCACTAAGGGTATCAACAGCAAATTTTAAAAGGCAGAAGCAGAAGAAAAATCAGAGAATCTGATGATAGATCAATATAGGTTATCAGATCTAAGAACAAAACTTTTTTTAAATGACAGTTTTTAAAAAGCCCAAGAGATCTGTGTTACATAATCAAGTATAGCAACATAGGCATTTGGAAATTCAAGAAAGAGAAGAGACAAAGACACAGTAAGAATATTTAAAGAAATAATTGTTGAGAACTGTTCAAATTGATAAAACATGAAAAAACACGTGTAAGAAGTTCAATGAACTCCAAGCAGCACAAACACAATAAAGATACTTATGCATTATAATGAAATTGTTGGAAGCCAAAGATAAGCAGAGAATCTTGAAAGCAACAAAAGAGAAACAACTCATCATGCACATGAGCTCAGTAAGATTAACAACAAATTTCTCAGAATCCTGAGACCATAAGGAAGTACACTGACCACTTAAACCACTGAAATTTTAAAAAAACCATCAATGAAGAATTCTATATTGAAACATATATACTACCATACGTAAAATAGTTATCCAGTGGGTATTTGCTATAAGATACAGAGAACCCAAAGCTGGTGCTCTGTGATAACCTAGAGTGGTGGGATGGGGTGGTAGGTAGGAAGGAGGTTTAAGAGGGAGGGGGAGGGGACATATGTATACCTATGGCTGATTCATGTTGATGTATGGCAGAAACTATCACAATATTATAAAGTAATTATCTTCCAATAAAAGATAATTTTTTTAAAAAAGTCCACAGCTAATATCATACTTAAGGCTGAAAGGCTAAAAATTTTCCTTCTAAGATGAAGAAAAATACAAAGATGCCAGGTTTCATAACATCTATTCAACACAGTACTAGATTTAAATATATATATTTGACTTCTGAAAAAAAAAAAGAATTTTATATCAGGCTAAATTACTCTTCAAATAAAGGAGAAATAATATATTTTTAGCTACACAAAAGCCTTGAGATTGCATTATTAGTAGACAGGAAATGTTAAAAGGTGTTATTCCAGCTGAAAGGAAAGGTCACTAGATGGGAATTTGAAGTCATATGAGAAATAGAGAATTCTGGCAAAAGTAATGTAAGTATAGAAACTAATATTACTGTATTTTTGGTTTTCAACTTTCCTAAATTATTTATAATATAAGTATATTAAGGGGAAATTATAAACCTGTGCTAAACAATGTGTCAGTCAATCAGTCAGTTCAGCTGCTCAGTCACGTTTGACTCTGCGACACCATGAATTGCAGCACGCCAGGCCTCCCTGTCCATCACCAAATCCTGGAGTTCACTCAGACTCACGTCCATCCAGTCAGCCATGCCATCCAGCCATCTCTTCCTCTGTTGTCCCCTTCTCCTCCTGCCCCCAATCCCTCCAAGCATCAGTCTTTTCCAATGAGTCAACTCTTCGCATGAGGTTGCCAAAGTACTGGAGT
>SJYW01021952.1:0-39454 GCA_006410735.1 Raphicerus campestris | reverse complement strand
CTATCCTCTTTCACTTTCATCAAGAGGCTTTTTAGTTCCTCTTCACTTTCTGCCATAAGGGTGGTGTCATCTGCATATCTGAGGTTATTGATATTTCTCCCAGCAATCTTGATTCCAGCTTGTGCTTCTTCCAGCCCAGCGTTTCTCATGATGTGTAAACAATGTGTAAAGATATAATATTTATGACAACATCAAAATAAAGAGAGACAGAGCAGGGTTTTATATATAATAAAAACAAAGTTACATTAAATCAAACTAGAGTATTATAAATTTAAGGTGTGAGTTGTAATTCCTATGGCAATTGAGAAATGAATTTATGTACAATATACACAAAAGGAAAGAAGGAGATAATCTAAACAGTACACTAACAAAAAAATATATTATATACAATAGACATTAATGGAAGAAATGAGAAACTAAACATTTGTAAGACATATGGAAAATAAATATCAAAATAGCAGAAGTCTGTCCACATCAGTAATTACTTTAAATTTCAATGAATTAAACTCTCTAATTTAAAGCAACTATTGGCAGAATAAAACATGATCCAACTATGCTATCTTTAAGAGATTCACTTAGATTCAAAGACATAGATTAAAAGTTTTTCAGTGGAATAAGACCATTGCATGCAAATTTATCAAGAAAAAACTGGAGTGGAAATACTAATATCAGAACAAGTATAGTTTAAAAAAAAACTGTTACAGAGGAGAAGGTGAAGGTGTTGGAATAGGAAGAAAGAGAACCCCAATGAAAATATTAAAAATACATCTACATGTGGAACAGTTCTCACTGAAAAGTAACTGGAGACTAGCAGAAAGACTTCTGCACAACCAAGGTTGTAAGATGATCCATAGAAAATCAGGCAGGAAGGGAAGAGAATCAGTCACATCTGGCCTGTGAACCTGGAAGGGGACTTAGAGGAAAAGGGAGATTACAGAGTGGAGATCCTCCTGTGGTAGTGAGATTCGAACCAGATATTGGGTGTACCAGCCCTGGACACCAACAGAGGGAAGATGAGCCCCTTTGGTGGGATGGAGGGCCAGTGGGACTAAGAGGAAGTCTGTGGGAAGTTTGAACTTGGCTCAGGAGGAGTGCACGTGCTCCTTAATCAGGGCAGAGAAGGCAGACTGACAACTGCATGAGTGGCTGGCCAATTTCCTATGACTACTCTAGTGGGCTTCCCTGCCAAGTGAACACTCCAACTCTGCTTGGAAGCTCAGATATGAGACACAGAGGAGGCTCAGACTGTAGTGGCATCTGAGTGGAACAGAGGTAGCCATTACCAGCATTTACATAGGCACCTCATTAGAAGCAGCTCTGATCTCTCCTAGCAACCATACCACCACAGCTTGTGCCCCTACTTATACCAAGAGTCCATATAGGCCTCATGTACTTGGAAGAGCAGCTCAACACCAGGGCACGAGCAGCAGAGTCCAAGAAAAGAGCCAGCTGTGAGAAGCAAATGAGACTCAGACCCAAAGTGCTGTCTGAACAAGGTAGGGGCAGTGAATACAGGTGCTTAAACAGGCAGGGCATCAGAAGCACTCATATCTCTGACCCTGGATGGACTATCACAGCCCATGCTCCAGACCACACCAGCTACTCTGGCCCCAGCACTACTAATCTCTGAGGAAAGGATTCTGTGCTGGGAAGGTTGAGAGCACCACTTACAAGAAATGAAGCCAGCTTAGGCCCAGCCTTCAGAGTTTCTGCTTTAGCAACTTCAGACCTCCATCCAACCCTGATAGGGAAGTGACAGCCACTGAGAAGATGGGAAGCTCTGAGACACCTAGCTGTTTCACCCTGGCCCCACGATCTCCATATCAACCTCCTATCAAGATGAAAACTGCCTAAGGAAAAAGGTGAATTCTGTTCCTGTCAAATCCAGCCCTTCTACCATAGTCATGAGGCATACTGTGTAGGGATGCTCCCACACAAGGTAAGATTGCAATAGGTAACTGTTTTACCTAATTTCATAGAAACAAAGAAAGTGACGCAAAAGGAGAAGACAATATTATTCAAGAGAAAGAGAGGAGAGAGATCAAGATGGCAAAACAGAAGGATGTGGATGGGAGGCAGGAGGGAGGCTCCAGAGGGAGGGGATAAATATATAATTATGGTAGATTCACATTATTGTATGGCAGAAACCAACACATCATTGTGTTGGTTAGCAATTATTATTGTGTGTTAGCAATTATTCTCTAATAATAATAATAATAATAAAGAAGGATGTGGAGACCACCTCCTCCCACAAATGCATAAATTACATCTATGTGTGGAACAATTCGCAGAGTACCCACTGAACACTGGCAGATCTCATACAACCAAAATTGCAAGAAAGGTAGCCATGTACTGGGTAGGATTAAAGGGAATCTAGATGGAACTTGGGCCCCTGAAGGGGGACTTTGAAAGAAGAAAGGATCCTTCACCCTAGGAATCCCCTTCGCTTGCTAAAAGTTCAGCTAGAACAGACAGGGAATTTCAGAGGCTCAGAGGACAGTGCAGCAGCTGGATTGTGGCAAATAGAACATACGGCAAGCAGCGTAGACAGTCCTGGCCACCTCGCTACACTCAAGAGTGTGGTCCTGGCCACCGCTGGGGATGTGCTCTGATCTACCATAGAAGCCTCATTGCTAACATGTACATGAACAGAGGTGCAGGGTCCCATCATATCAGCCTCACTCCCAGTGTGCTCACAGCAAGCATGGCTCTGCCTCCACAAGCTCTGGAAATGCACCTGCAGATTTCCCTCCTCCAGAGGCAGGGCTTAAATCTGAGCCATGTTCTGGCAGCCATGCAACTTTGATGGATTTATGCTGCCAGCAGCTTTGTAAGCTAGGCATTTGCAGGAGCTCCTGTGGCTGGAGCTGATCTGACTCCAGCAGTGGTGAGTTTTGTATGTGCATGCATGTAGAGGTGGGGCAGGCATCTGGACTGATTCCATAGCTCCTATGGCAGGTCCATGTGCAAGAATATTGTCTTGGTGCCTAACTTTGGCAGATCACCGGTGACTTTGTAGACACAGCACCTAAGGGACACCCAGGCTGCTTGTCAGCATTCCCGTGGTTGAGATGGGGCTGAGGGCAGTGGCAACAACAGTATGCTTGTGAGCACACACAAAAGGTGACAGGCAATGCCGTAGGGTGAACTGTCTGGTGCATAGCTCCTGCAGAGCAATATTCCATGGCTCTTCTCTCAGTTAAAGTGCTCAAGTCCCACCTACCTTACACTGCAGCTTAGAACTGGATCAAGGAGCTTCTACTCCAACAACTGGGGAGCAGATCCAACCCCCAACAGGGTTGTGACAACCACAGAGCAAAGAGGAAACCCCACTCAACATCCAGTGCAGGCGCCAATCTCCACGTCAGTCACAGCCCTATCAAAAGGATGCTCCTGCAGAAGGGAATGGCAGCCTACTCCTGTGTAGTTGCCTGGAGAATCCCTTGGANAAGCAAATGAGACTCAGACCCAAAGTGCTGTCTGAACAAGGTAGGGGCAGTGAATACAGGTGCTTAAACAGGCAGGGCATCAGAAGCACTCATATCTCTGACCCTGGATGGACTATCACAGCCCATGCTCCAGACCACACCAGCTACTCTGGCCCCAGCACTACTAATCTCTGAGGAAAGGATTCTGTGCTGGGAAGGCTGAGAGCACCACTTACAAGAAATGAAGCCAGCTTAGGCCCAGCCTTCAGAGTTTCTGCTTTAGCAACTTCAGACCTCCATCCAACCCTGATAGGGAAGTGACAGCCACTGAGAAGATGGGAAGCTCTGAGACACCTAGCTGTTTCACCCTGGCCCCACGATCTCCATATCAACCTCCTATCAAGATGAAAACTGCCTAAGGAAAAAGGTGAATTCTGTTCCTGTCAAATCCAGCCCTTCTACCATAGTCATGAGGCATACTGTGTAGGGATGCTCCCACACAAGGTAAGATTGCAATAGGTAACTGTTTTACCTAATTTCATAGAAACAAAGAAAGTGACGCAAAAGGAGAAGACAATATTATTCAAGAGAAAGANCCCTTCTACCATAGTCATGAGGCATACTGTGTAGGGATGCTCCCACACAAGGTAAGATTGCAATAGGTAACTGTTTTACCTAATTTCATAGAAACAAAGAAAGTGACGCAAAAGGAGAAGACAATATTATTCAAGAGAAAGAGAGGAGAGAGATCAAGATGGCAAAACAGAAGGATGTGGATGGGAGGCAGGAGGGAGGCTCCAGAGGGAGGGGATAAATATATAATTATGGTAGATTCACATTATTGTATGGCAGAAACCAACACATCATTGTGTTGGTTAGCAATTNAAATTTTAAAAATATATTAAAAAAAACTGTGAAGTACCTAGGAAAGAATGCTGATTCTAAAAATTATAAAACATAAATTAAAAACATAAAAGAAGGCCTAAAGAAAGCTATGCAGCTCAACATTGTAAGGATGCAAATTCTCCCCAAAATTAATCTATCATTTCTATGTAATCATGATTAAATTCTCAACACAACACTTGCAGTTTTGAAATGACAGTATACAGCCAGAATTCTCTCAAAAGTCACTCAAAGGCAGTAAGGAGATCAAGAGCAGAAATACTGTCCACGTTGGCTGAAGTTGGAGTTAGCTTAAAGAGGAACTCACTAAATAANTTCTATGTAATCATGATTAAATTCTCAACACAACACTTGCAGTTTTGAAATGACAGTATACAGCCAGAATTCTCTCAAAAGTCACTCAAAGGCAGTAAGGAGATCAAGAGCAGAAATACTGTCCACGTTGGCTGAAGTTGGAGTTAGCTTAAAGAGGAACTCACTAAATAAAATTCTAAGGGTCACCAGAAGCCATAGAAACTGAGCAGGTGAAGAGAAAAGTGGAAAAGAACACCTATGAGCAAAGACCAAAAAGTAACTCTTCAAAGAGAGGGGCAAAACCAAGACTGATAGTTTGTGTAAGCAGAAGGAAAGAACTGGTACAAAGAAAGTCTTGGGACCTGGTTTATTCTAGCAAAGGAGAAGGGATTGAACAAAGACTCACACAGATGAACCGTATTTGCAAGAAGAGTTCTGTTCTGGTGGCATAGAGAGAAGAGAGGCTATACAGAAGAATAGCCGTACAGGTAGTTCTCTGGCAGCCTAGTGGTTAGGATTCTAAGCTTTTACTTTCATACCCCCGTTCAGTCCCTTGTTGAGCCACTGAGATCCCACAAGCTGAGCAGTAGCATGGCCAAAAAAAAAAAAAAAAAGAAAAAGAAACCCTATAGTTCTTCAACTTAGAAACCTGAGGCTAACAAAATATTATACTCAGCACTCAGAGTCCCAAGACCTATGATACCAGAGTCCCAAGAACTCCATTTCTGGAAATAAATGGCTGATTGAACATACTCAACTTTTGTTTCCTCAAAAAAACCTTACTAGGAAGAGGACAACGAGTAAAATCTGAACATGAGAAAAGACAAGAACAACAAAGCTTTTAAAACCTCAAATAAATGGATGGATTGTAACTAGCATGCAGACCTAAGATGGCTAAGGGGCTATAATTCACAGCAAGGGTGAGACTGGAAATGGTGGTTTTCTGAAAGTTGGCTAAAGGAACACAGTTCCCTCCCAACTTCACACATATGGGCCCCACCCATCCCTCATACTGGCAAAAAGTAGGAGAATAATTATCCAGAGAAGCTGAATCCAATAATTCCAAACCCAGTGGAGGCCCAATGGAGATGATGGTGCTATGAGCACAAGGCAACATGTCAAGAATGGCAAGGGGGAGGGGTGTTCCCAAGATCCAGATTTATTTCCTTTAAGCAGGAAAATAGATGAGCCTCTACTCAATCCAGAAAACATCTAAAGATACTGACATTGCAAATTTAAAAGAAAAAAAAAAAGGCCAGTCATTTTGCTCAAAGTGAAGCCACAAATGACATGCCCATGGGCTTGCCTGGTACCTTCACCTGGGAAAGAATCCACCTGCCAACCAGGAGGTCCAGGTTTGATCCCTGNAAAAAAAAAAAAAAAAAAGGCCAGTCATTTTGCTCAAAGTGAAGCCACAAATGACATGCCCATGGGCTTGCCTGGTACCTTCACCTGGGAAAGAATCCATTGGGAAAGAATCCACCTGCCAAACAGGAGGTCCAGGTTTGATCCCTGGGTCAGGAAGATCCTCTGGAGAAGAAAATGGCAACTCACTCCAGTACACCTGCCTGGGAAATCCCACAGGCAGAGGGACCTGGTGGGCTACAGTCCGNGGCCAGTCATTTTGCTCAAAGTGAAGCCACAAATGACATGCCCATGGGCTTGCCTGGTACCTTCACCTGGGAAAGAATCCACCTGCCAACCAGGAGGTCCAGGTTTGATCCCTGGGTCAGGAAGATCCTCTGGAGAAGAAAATGGCAACTCACTCCAGTACATCTGCCTGGGAAATCCCACGGGCAGAGGGACCTGGTGGGCTACAGTCCGTGGGGTTGCAAGAGTCAGACATGACTTAGCAACAAAACCACCACCACCACCTACATGCTTAGGGGGTCCAACGTGTTTCTTTTGACCCCACATTTTAATACAGGTAGACAACAGAGGGTCAGAAAACATCTGAAAAACGTTTCCAGCCTCAAAGAAGGAAAGGAAAATCAACAGCAGAGCAAAATGGATGAAAAAAGAGACTCTTCAGGGAAACAAAACTGTTTACATTCAACATTAAATGAAGTAAGGAAAGATACAGTAAACATGAACTAGAATGCTGTGCAATAGAAAAAGGAGCATTCAGAGGATGGAGGATTTTTGGTAAAAATATAGTTCTATTTATTCATTTTATAAATATATGTGCACATACATGGATTGATGCACAGACAAGATGGTTTGGTGTAGATTTGTTTATAGTAGAAAAAAGCTTGAAAGCAAAAATGAATAAACACTGGAATAATATTCAAGTAAGAAACAGAATGAGATTACTTATTATGTGTTGATAAAAACTTCTCCAAAATAATACTGTTCAAGAAAAAAAAGCACATTACAAAGTGGCATATATAATGTTACTGTAAATATAAAATGTTATACTTTATAATATATAATTATGTACCATAATGTTATATACTACCATGCAAATATTATGCTATAATAATATACTATACCACATATTATATAACATATACAAGTAATTTATATAATATCACATTTTACATATATATAAATGTGTATATATACACAGATATATACATACATACATAGAAGATATTTATATATAATACATGCATATACAAATAAATTAAATCTCTGGAATAAAACACAGGAGCTACTAACAGTGTTTGCCCCAGAAGAAAGAAGAATCAGATTGCTGAAATCTAAGGTAGAAAAAGAAAGTCTTTATGGTATATGATGTGGTCTCTCTCTTGAATTTTACTCTTTGTGAGACAATACATACTTGAAATAAATACATAAATATAATGCTGAAATGATGACCAATAGCATTATTAATGGAAATTGATAAAGTGAGAACCAAGATTCCTGTTGGTACTTAATTAGTGTTTTCTGAGCAAAGAGTCAAAAAAATTTTGAAAGGGTTAAACAATGGCTAACAGACCAAAGTTAAAAGTGATACTACCTCATCTATTATCAAAATGTAAAAAATCTAGTATCAGTGAAGGAATAGAAAAACTGACCAACAAAAGAGAATAAGCCCAGAATCATCCTATATGTGTGAAAATTTACATTCTGATTTAAAGAATACCATTTAAATTCTGTGAGAAAAGAAGGGCTATTCAATAAATGGTGTAGAACAATTGCTCATCTCTTTTGAAAATCAAGTAGGTCTAATCATACCACACACAAAAATAAATTCTGGAAGCTTAAAGAACTGAGTTAATAAATAACAGTATTAAAAGAAATACGGGAGAATGTATTTATGACCTAGGACAAAGACTAGATGCATTTAAATATGACACAAAGNTTAAATTCTGTGAGAAAAGAAGGGCTATTCAATAAATGGTGTAGAACAATTGCTCATCTCTTTTGAAAATCAAGTAGGTCTCTAATCATACCACACACAAAAATAAATTCTGGAAGCTTAAAGAGCTAAGTTAATAAATAACAGTATTAAAAGAAATACGGGAGAATGTATTTATGACCTAGGACAAAGACTAGATGCATTTGAATATGACACAAATAATGAAGTACACATATATATACTACCTGTTTTATATAGTAAGTACATAATAATAAATAAAATATCACTTAATATGTGGCATCTGGGCATACGCACCGAGGAAACCAGAATTGAAAGAGACACGTGTACACCAATGTTGATCACAACACTGTTTATAATAGCCAGGACATGGAAGCAACCTAGATGTCCATCAGCAGATGAATGGATAAGAAAGCTGTGGTACATATACACAATGGAGTACTACTCAGCCATTAAAAGGAATACATTTGAATGAGTTCTAATGAGGTAGATGAAACTGGAGCCTATTATACAGAGTGAAGTAAGCCAGAAAGAAAAACACCAATACAGTATACTAACGCATACATATGGAATTTAGAAAGATGGTAACGATAACCCTGTATGTGAGACAGCAAAAGAGACACAGATGTGTAGAACAGTCTTTTGGACTCTGTGGGAGAGGGTGAGAGTTGGATGATTGGGAGAATGACATTGAAACATGTATAATATCATATATGAAACGGATTGCCAGTCCAGGTTCGATGCATGATACTGGATACTTGGGGCTGGTGCACTGAGATGACCCAAAGGGATGGTATGGGGAGGGAGGAAGGAGGTGGGTTCAGGATGGGGAACACATGCATACCTGAGGTGGATTCATCTTGATGTATGGCAAAACCAATACAATATTGTAAGTAATTAACCTCCAATTAAAATAAAATTTTNTTGGGGCTGGTGCACTGAGATGACCCAAAGGGATGGTATGGGGAGGGAGGAAGGAGGTGGGTTCAGGATGGGGAACACATGCATACCTGAGGTGGATTCATCTTGATGTATGGCAAAACCAATACAATATTGTAAGTAATTAACCTCCAATTAAAATAAAATTTTTAATTAAAAAAAATAAAAACAATTTTTCATATTTAAAAAAATGTAGACTCTAAAAAATGAACTTATTTACCAAACAGAAATAGACTCACAGACTTAGAAAACAAACTGATAGTTACCAAAGGAGAAAAGTGAAGGAGAGAGATAAATTAGGAGATTGGGATTGACATATACGTACTACTATAAGTAAAATTGGAGAAGGCAATGGCANAAACAGAAATAGACTCACAGACTTAGAAAACAAACTGATAGTTACCAAAGGAGAAAAGTGAAGGAGAGAGATAAATTAGGAGATTGGGATTGACATATACGTACTACTATAATTAAAATTGGAGAAGGCAATGGCATCTCACTCCAGTACTCTTGCTTGGAAACTCCCATGAATGGAGGAGCCTGGTAGGCTGCAGTCCATGGGGTCGCTGAGTCGGACACGACTGACCGACTTCACTTTCACTTTTCACTTTCATGCATTGGAGAAGGAAATGGCAACCCACTCCAGGGTTCTTGCCTGGAGAATCCCAGGGATGGTGGAGCCCAATGGGCTGCTGTCTGGGATCGCACAGAGTCGGACACGACTGAAGCAACTTAGCAGCAGCAGCAGCAGCAGCATAAGTAAAATAGATAATCAACAAGGACCTACTGTTTAGCACAGGGAGCTCTACTCAGTACTCTGTAATAATACATTGAAAAAGAATCTGAAAAAGAAAGTTACATGAAAAAAAAAAGAATAGATACATGTATATGTATAATTAAATCACTTTGCTATATACCTGAAACTAACAAGCCTCACAAATCAACTATAATATAAAATAAAAATTTTAATGATATGATATATTATAAAATATATATTAGACAGCAATTCATAACATTTTTCTATTCAAAATGTTTAAAGAATAACACAATACAATAAGATAAAGGATAAACAAAATAAGCAGTAATTCTCAGGGGGGAAAAATCCAAATAAACATTAAATAACAGCTGGTTTACATCATTCTTCTTCCTTGATGCCCTGCAATAAATTCTTTACTTCACCAAAACATAAGCAAAAAAGACTGCTTTATTTCACTAGTAACTAGAGAAAATCAAAGTAAAAGATACAACTCTTTAACCAAACTGGAATAAGGTTTGGGAATATTAAGTGTGGGGAGGCAAGAATATAAAAATCAAGTACACATAAAGTCTTGAAGGGCACAGAAGATAATAATGGCTACTTCTGGAGAGAAGGTTAGAAGCAGGTGAGGATAGTGGTCAAAGAGGAACTCTAACTTAATCTATAATGACTGACTTTTTGACAAGAATGTATTTATGTGTTTCTGGATTTAAATGAAGATTGTCATCAGCAGATAACTAGCATATGTGGTAGATCTTTGCTCTTTCAGCTTGCATTGTAACATAACTTTTAAGACACACTCAACAAATTAAACATTAGGACGTTTTTTGAAATAATGTATATTTTAGCAACATTGGCCAAATACAATTCTCAATGTCAATTTGGGGGGTATGTGGGGGATCTCTTTGTTGTCAAAGCTAACTAGCCATACACACCACACTTGTAGCACATAGGATCAAATTGATAATCCCATTCCAGGCAAAGATTGTAAGCGTTGTAGAGCAATAGGATGCGAATGTGAAAGAAAGAGGGTGAGGGATTAGAGAGCTGAGGGATGAGGAGAAACACAAATAATGGACCAGGAGAGGAAGGGAGAGATGAAAGGAATAATGAGAAAATGTCATGGAAAAGGAGACAAGATTAACAGCCACGGAAAAAAAAGAAAAAAAAAAAAGAAAGAATTGTGTTGCAATATAAAAAATTATTCTTCCCCAGAAGAGACAGAGAAAGTAGAGAACACAAACATGGGGAGAAAAGGGAACACAGATGCTGAGAAAGAAGGATCAGGGGAAAGACAGTGGCACAGATGGGAGAAGACATAGGAGAAGGAGTCCCTGAGCGCAGAAGGCAGCCAGGCAGAGGCACAGAATTCTCCCGTTATCAACACATTAATGAGCTCTCTGAGTTCTGGGACCCTGGAAGCTGGGAGAGCCCAATGTCTCTGGCTCCGCCCACCCTTTTGGGAAGAGCTGTGGAGCAGAATGGATTGTCTCCAAACTCTTCTGGCTTTCCTCAGAGGCAGTTGCTTACAGTTGCTTACAGAGAGAAGCAGTACAATGGCCTGACCCTTCCCAGCTTCCTTCCCAACCCCCACTGGAACATCCTGTGCTCATGTTCATGAGCCTGTCTTCTTCTAGGTGAACAGAGATCCACAAGCCCTGTAAGGCCAAACTCAACAGATCCCGATATGCCAGACCTGCCTGTTGAGTCCCAGACTTCATCTCCATCTTGATATGTCCAAGTCCACTCAGGTTCCTACTGGACAGAGTCTGTGCTTGAATTCATACCATCCTATCTGCCTGGAATGCCTTCCCTGATTATTAATTCATTCAGGTGATACTTGTTGAACACCTATAACATGCCAGGTTCTGTTCTAGGTGCTGAGAATAGAGTGAATAAGCAGATGCACTCCTCTCCTGGGATCTGACACTCCTGTTGATCTTTCCTCCCAACCCCCCCAAATTCTGACTCTTCTATCAAGTCCCTCCTCCTCAGTGGTCTCTCTTCTTATATCAGTTGGTGTCTAGAATTAATATGTTGCTGATTAATCTAGTAGTGTCTTATTGACCAACAGTACACCAAAGTTTGCTTAAACAGGAATTTATAAACCCTGAAATTATACATAAAATTTGGTGCTTATGTGCATAATCATGGACAGAAAGCCTGCAGTTCTATTATATTCTCTTAAAAAGTGAAAAGAAACTGCATTTTACTTCTAAATTGACGTTATTTATCTGGTGGTGGTGTTTACACTTTCAAGAATGGATTTCCCCCAACTTAAGTTTACTGAACAAAAAGACTGTTAGTGTGGTCTCTGTGTGCACCACAAGTGTTACCTATTCACACCCAAGAGCTTGTAGCACTAAGGGGAGGTGGCAGTCCAGCAATTCCCATGGGTGCAATCACTCTGCCCTTAAGGGTATCAGGGAGGAAGTTCTCCACTATTTTGTGGAATCAAGAGAGGCCGCGGGTGCCCAGGAGGTGAAGTTGGATCCTAAAGGATAATTGGAATATCCAAACTTAGCAGAAGTCAGTTAAATACTTCAGAGAAAGGGAAAAGACAGAGCTTGAGGCAGAGAAGAGAAAGCAAAATAGTGATGGGGGAGGCAAGTTGGGCCTATTGACTGAGCAGAGTATCCACATAGGGAGGCAGTGGAGGGAGCCTACCCATGAATGTTCAGATTCAAGAGTTGGAATGAAAATTTATACATCACCAGGTCATGGTTAAGAGATAGAATTTGGCCAATTATTAGCATTGGGCAAGTGATCACTGAATCTTTCATCTCATCAATAAAATGATGACAAGGGTAATCATCTTCCACAGTGGTTATGAAGATTAAATGAGTTCACATGTTTAAATGCTCACACAGAAAAGGCTCAGCAAATGATGGGTATCCTTGGCTGTTGAGAAAAGGAGCAGGTCTGCCTAGTCACTGAATGGCAGAGAGACGAGAAGACGGGGAGAGAAGTAACTACTAGTAATTAGCTATGATGGTCCAAGCAGGAGATGGTTGTGGGTTGTGTGGGGCATGTTCCTTAACCATTTTGACCCCCCCAGTTTTATCATTTTTAAAGGATAAAATGAGGGTAAAATAGGATAATGTATGTAAAGCCTCTACTCTAGTGTCGGGTATACAGTAAGTGCCCTATAAGTAAGTGTTAGTCACTCAGTCGTGCCTGACTCTTTGTGACGCCATGGACTGTAGCCTACAAGGCTCCTCTGTCCATGAGATTTTCCTGGCAAGGATACTGGAGTGGGTCACCATTTCCTTCTCCAGGGGATCTTCCCAACCCAGGATTGAACCCAGGTCTCTTGCACTGCAGGCAGATTCTTTACTGACTGAGCTACAAGGGAAGCCCTATACACAGTGGCAATTATTATGATGTCTACAACCTCTGTCACTTATTATGCTCTGGACAAAGGTGGTAGCAGAAGGACAGTAAAAGAGGTAAGTTTTTTTTTTTTTTAAGTTAATTGCACTGGGAATCAGAATATACAAGTTGAAAGAAAATTTGAACTGTTTACTCTGACTTACCAAATGTATCAACTGATTTTCAATAAATGTCTTTTAATGAATTGATTGGGAAAACTGATCTTTGGTAATAAAGGAAACCCCACTATAATGTAATCTAACACTTTGTTATCTATTGAGATACAGATTTCTCCAGAGAAAGCCTTCCCAGGTGGCAACATATAAGATTTTACTTAGGCAAAGCAGAAGATATTTTAGGACAGAAAGGGTTTCCTGCACCACTCAGATCAGACTTGCCAGAGCTCAAGTCTGTACATGACACTCCTGCAGAGGTACAGCTGGGAATTTTGTCAGACAGCAGAAAGGGGGAAAGTCAAACCTATACGGTAACTTTCTCAAAGAGAAAGAAGCTACAGGGTTGGAAAAGAAGGGAGCAGGAACATCAAAACATATTTCTCCAAATGAGAGTAGAGCTCTGACATTCAACTAGATGGGGTATTGGAGAGGACTTCTAAAAGAAAAATATATATATACAGGGTGTTGGGGAACAGCAAGCAGAAATTTGTTTTCTAGGGCTGGAAATATAAGCACATATGTACGTAGAGGATTTTATCTTGTCTTTCAAAATCTAACAACCAGACATCATCACAGACAGATAACTCTCCCATTACCCTGAGTCAGCCAATTTCAGGTAGTCTAGACTTTGTTGCATCCTCTCTAGACCTGAAAAGACAAATTGTGTCCACTCTTCCTGAAACTTGTGATGAGACCCTGAGGAGGTAATCTCTTTCTGGGTCTCAGTCTCCCAAGCTTTAAACTGAAAACCTCAATCAAACAACCCTCAGGCCTTCTCTAGTTCTACCCAAGGAATAAAGGAATAAGAGAGGAAATTTTTTTTTCAGAAGTAAAATCTAACCACACGAGTTTTCTGCCTTAAGAGAAATTGTAAACAGGAGAATGGCAGGAATGGTGGTGGGGTAAAAAAGACATTTGATAGCAGAGAGGTGAAATAAAAGACACAGCAAGGAAGAGCCTTACCTGAACCCAGGTAATCAATGACATCAGGAAAGCCTGGGGAGTCAAGGCAGATCCCACTGGGAGCCCTATGTCCTTGGTGGATAGATTCCACAACCCAGGAAGGATTGATCAGATCGGTCAGTTGGGTCCACAGTGGGATCTCTCTCATTGCAAGAAAGATCTTGCAATCTTCTTAAGGGAAATGGGCCTAAAATGGAATCAGGAGGGACTTAGGAAATGTAAAGAAAAGAAATTTCCAGGAGAAATAAAATTTCCAGGTGTGGTCAGAACACCTCAAGAATATCCTCTTGTCCTATGAAAATAGCAGTTAGCTGTGGTGCTATGGGTACTTCCCAAGCTGAGGGAGAAAATAGTAAATGCCTTTCACCATGGTTCTGAAGAAATGCACTTAAGACAGGTTAAAAATGGAAGAAAATGAGTTTGAAATAATGTAGAAATCTAGGAAAACCTGGAAGTGAGAGTTCCATGCTAAAATCTGGCAAAATCTTTAACAGTTAAGAAAGAGTCTTTCAGGAACAAAAATTAGAGCACATAGAGACCAGACATTCTTCATCCCAAAGGAAAGCAGTGTGGGAGTGGGTCAGACCAGAAGAAAAGGGGCTTCTGGTTGGGAGAAAATATAGAGCTTCTTACCTGTGGAAGAAACCCCTTGCTGGGCTAGGTCAAGCATCTATCTAAGAGACTTTATTCCTTGCCAGCCCTCACTGCCATCCATTGTTCTCCCTTCTGCTGTGACTGAGAAAAGTTACTTCTGTTTGCACAAATCCTTAGAGAACCATCTTCTGCAACATCTTTGTTCCCAGTCCCTTGCAATTAAATCTCTTGGGGAAGGAAGTCTNAATTTTGTCAGACAGCAGAAAGGGGGAAAGTCAAACCTATACGGTAACTTTCTCAAAGAGAAAGAAGCTACAGGGTTGGAAAAGAAGGGAGCAGGAACATCAAAACATATTTCTCCAAATGAGAGTAGAGCTCTGACATTCAACTAGATGGGGTATTGGAGAGGACTTCTAAAAGAAAAAATATATATACAGGATGTTGGGGAACAGCAAGCAGAAATTTGTTTTCTAGGGCTGGAAATATAAGCACATATGTACGTAGAGGATTTTATCTTGTCTTTCAAAATCTAACAACCAGACATCATCACAGACAGATAACTCTCCCATTACCCTGAGTCAGCCAATTTCAGGTAGTCTAGACTTTGTTGCATCCTCTCTAGACCTGAAAAGACAAATTGTGTCCACTCTTCCTGAAACTTGTGATGAGACCCTGAGGAGGTAATCTCTTTCTGGGTCTCAGTCTCCCAAGCTTTAAACTGAAAACCTCAATCAAACAACCCTCAGGCCTTCTCTAGTTCTACCCAAGGAATAAAGGAATAAGAGAGGAAATTTTTTTTTCAGAAGTAAAATCTAACCACACGAGTTTTCTGCCTTAAGAGAAATTGTAAACAGGAGAATGGCAGGAATGGTGGTGGGGTAAAAAAGACATTTGATAGCAGAGAGGTGAAATAAAAGACACAGCAAGGAAGAGCCTTACCTGAACCCAGGTAATCAATGACATCAGGAAAGCCTGGGGAGTCAAGGCAGATCCCACTGGGAGCCCTATGTCCTTGGTGGATAGATTCCACAACCCAGGAAGGATTGATCAGATCGGTCAGTTGGGTCCACAGTGGGATCTCTCTCATTGCAAGAAAGATCTTGCAATCTTCTTAAGGGAAATGGGCCTAAAATGGAATCAGGAGGGACTTAGGAAATGTAAAGAAAAGAAATTTCCAGGAGAAATAAAATTTCCAGGTGTGGTCAGAACACCTCAAGAATATCCTCTTGTCCTATGAAAATAGCAGTTAGCTGTGGTGCTATGGGTACTTCCCAAGCTGAGGGAGAAAATAGTAAATGCCTTTCACCATGGTTCTGAAGAAATGCACTTAAGACAGGTTAAAAATGGAAGAAAATGAGTTTGAAATAATGTAGAAATCTAGGAAAACCTGGAAGTGAGAGTTCCATGCTAAAATCTGGCAAAATCTTTAACAGTTAAGAAAGAGTCTTTCAGGAACAAAAATTAGAGCACATAGAGACCAGACATTCTTCATCCCAAAGGAAAGCAGTGTGGGAGTGGGTCAGACCAGAAGAAAAGGGGCTTCTGGTTGGGAGAAAATATAGAGCTTCTTACCTGTGGAAGAAACCCCTTGCTGGGCTAGGTCAAGCATCTATCTAAGAGACTTTATTCCTTGCCAGCCCTCACTGCCATCCATTGTTCTCCCTTCTGCTGTGACTGAGAAAAGTTACTTCTGTTTGCACAAATCCTTAGAGAACCATCTTCTGCAACATCTTTGTTCCCAGTCCCTTGCAATTAAATCTCTTGGGGAAGGAAGTCTCTTTTAAAGTTATCTGCTCACCTGATATCACCACAAAACAAAATCACTCCTGGGGATATGTAGAAAAGAAAACTGGAAAGAGATTCTATAGGACAATCTGGGGGAAATCGGCTTTCCTTCCATTCCAAAATGGAATGGGAAATGTTGGCTTTTGTTCTGAGTTGTGGTCCACTATGTGCATGTCGGGTAAATAATGTGTGTAGATGAAGCCACCAGGACATCTTCCAGAGTCTTCCAGACTGTTGCTCCTCTGATTCCTTCTGCCTCTTCCCATTATCTAGGTTAAATGAAGAGGGTGTACTGTGTGCTGTCATGTCTGACTGTTTGTGACAACATGGTGTAGTCCACCAGGCTCCTTTGTCCATGAAATTTTCCAGCCAAGAATACTGGACTGGATTTCCATTTCCTACTCCAGGAGATCTTCTTGACCCAGAGATTCAATCTATATCTCCTACATCTCCTGCATTGGCAGGCAGATTCTTTACAACTGCACCACCAGGGAGACCCAGAATAAATGAAGAGATGCCCACCCAAAATCATACTGATCCTTCTAACTCTGAGTTCAATTCTGCTGCAATTCAAAGTCCTCAAGAGATGAAAGATTCAACAAACCATATGTTATGATAAAGAGGTAATCTGTCCCCAGACTGACCTCCTCCTGCCCACTTTTCTATCATCTCTAACACAGCTGAGCTTTTGTTATACTAAAAAGTTTACAAAAAGTAAAGGTAGCATAGCACAGACACTTTACCTTAAAGTCAGGCAGAGCTGTATGTCCATGCTGTTTAAACTTCTTTTAGGCAAGGGACCCATGTGAATCCCAGTTTCCTCATTTGTAAAATGGAAATAATAATTTTAACTATAAAATATTTGTTCTGAGAATTAAATGAATAGATAAACTAAATTCCTCTCCCTGTTATAGAAATGCAGTTACTAGTGTAACTTCCCTCCATTCCCTCTAAAGCCCAAAAATAGAGATAAAATACAGACTTTATAAAAATCATTTATAAATCTCATTAAACAAATAAAGCCTATAGCAAGCAACAGAAGCAATACTGAGGATGAGGAGGAGGAAGAATCTAATTTCCAGAGTTACCACATTATTATATTCAAAATATCCAATTTTCAGTGAAAAATCACAAACTATAAAGACAAGAAATGCAAAGAAGCTATCCTTGAGAAAGCAGACATTAAACCTATCAGACAAAGACTTTAAGACTTGACTATTCTCCAAATGCTGAAGGAAACTATGGAGAAAAATCTACAGAAAACAATTTTTAGGAACTATTTTAGGAAAACAATCCATGAAAAAATAGAGCATATCAATGAATAGATATAAATTATAAAATGAAACAAACAAACATTCTGAATCTGAAAAGTTTGTAACTGAAATGAAAAACTCACTAGAGGCATCAATATCACACTTTAGAAAGAAAAATTAAAAATAAGAGCCCTTGATTATGGTCAATTCAAATTAGCAAATCTAAGAAGTACAAAGAAAAAAGAATGAAGAATAACTAAAAGAGTCTAAGAGACTATGGTACGTCATCAAGCAAAGCAACATAGGCATTTCTTTCTTTTCAGGAAAGAGAGGGAAAAAGACACTGTAAGAATATTTAAAGAAATAAATATTGAAACTGTTCAAGTTTGATAAAAAGACTTGAATCAACACATTTAAGTTCAATGAATTTCAAAAGCACAAACATGAGATATCCTTACAGTTATACATTATAATTAAATTATTGGAAGGTAAGAACAAAGAGAATCTTTTTATTTATTTACTTTTTACTGAAGGATAACTGCTTATGGGCTTCCCTGGTAGGCTTGGTAGGCTGCAGTCCGTGGGGTCACTAAGAGTCGGACACGATTGAGTGCTTCACTTTTACTTTCAGCTGCTTTACAGAATTTTGTCATTTTCTGTCAAATCTCAACATGAATTGACTATGAGGTGAAGAGGTGAAGTCACTCAGTCGTGTCCAACTCTTTGTGACCCCGTGGACTGTAACCTACTAAGCTTTTTCTGTCCATGGGATTCTCCAGGCAAGAACACTGGAGTGGATTGCCATTTCTTTCTCCAGGGGCTCTTCCCTACCCAGGGATCGAACCCGGGTCTCCCGCATTAGAGGCAGACACTTTAACCTCTGAGCCACCAGGGAAGAATTGGCCATAGGTATACATATATCCCCTCCCTTTTGAATCTCTCTTACATCTCCCACTGCATCCCACCCCTCTAACTTGATACAGAGCCTCTGTTTGAGTTTCCTGAGACATAAATCAAATTTCCCTTGGCTATCTATTATACATATGGGAATGTAAGTTTCCATGTTACTCTTTCCATACATCTCATCCTCTTCTCTCCTCTCCCCATGTCCCTAAGTCTATCCTCTGTCTGTTTCTCCATTGCTGCCCTGTAAATAAATTCTTCAGTACCATTTTTTCTAGATAGTGCATATATGTGTTAGAATATGATATTTATCTTTCTCTTTCTGACTCACTTCACACTGTATAATAGGTTCTAGGTTCATTCACCTCATCAGAACTGACTCAAACGTGTTCCTTTTCAGAGCTGAGTAATCTGTCTAGTCAAGGCTATGGTTTTTCCAGTAGTCTTGTATGGATGTGAGAGTTGGACTGTGAAGAAAATTGAGCGCAGAAGAATTGATGCTTTTGAACTGTAGTATTGGAGAAGACTCTTGAGAGTCCCTTGGACTGCAAGGAGATCCAACCAGTCCATTCTGAAGGAGATCAACCCTGGGATTTCTTTGGAAGGAATGATGCTAAAGCTGAAACTCCAGTACTTTAGCCACCTCATGTGAAGAGTTGACTCATTGGAAAAGACTCTGATGCTGGGAAGGATTGGGGGCAGGAGGAGAAGGGGACGACAGAGGATGAGATGGCTGGATGGCATCACTGACTCGATGGACGTGAGTCTGGGTGAACTCTGGGAGTTGGTGATGGACAGGGAGGCCTGGCATGCTGTAATTCATGGGGTCACAAAGAGTTGGACACGACTGAGTGACTGAACTGAACTGAATATTCCATTGTGTGTATGTACCACAGCTTCTTTATCCATTCATCTGTCATCTAGGTCAGACATCTAGGTGCTTCCATGTCCTAGCTATTGTAAACAGTGCTGCAATAAACAAGGGGATACATGTGTCTCTTTCAATTTTGGTTTTCTCAGGGTATGTGCCAAGAAGTGGGATTGCTGGGTCATATGATGGTTTTATTCCTAGTTTTTCAAGGAATCTCCATACTGTCTTCCACAGTGGCTGTATCAATTTACATTCCCATCAACAGTGCAAGAGTCTTCCCTTTTCTGCACACCCTCTCCAGCATTTATTATTTGTGGACTTTTTGATGATGGTCATTCTGACTGGTGTGAGGTGATATCTCATTGTAGTTTTGATTTGCATTTCTCTAATAATGAGTGAGATTGAGCATATTTTCATCTGTTTGTTAGCTATCTGTATATCTTCTTTAGAGAAATGTCTGTTTAAGTCTTTTTCCCACTTTTTGATTGGGCTGTTTGTTTTTCTGGCATTGAGTTGTATGAGCTGCTTGTATATTTTAGAAATTAATCCTCTGTTAGTTGTTTCATTTGCTATTACTTTCTCCCATTTCAAGGGCTGTCTTTTCACCTTACTTATAGTTTCCTTTGCTGTGCAAAAACTTTTAAGTTTAATCAGATCCCACTTGTTTACTTTTGTTGTTTTTTGTTTTTTCTCCATTACTCTAGGATGTGGGTCATAGAGGAGCTTGCTTTGATTTATGTCATCAAGTGTTCTGCCTGTTTTCCTCTAAGAGTTTCATAGTTTCTGGTCTTACATATATTTAGGTCTTTAATCCATTTGGAGTTTATCTTTGTGTACGGTGTTAAGAAGTATTCTAACTTCATTCTTTGGCATGTAGCTGTCCAGTTTCCCCAGCCCCATTTACTGAAGAGGCTGTCTTTGCCCCATTGTATATTCTTGCCTCCTTTGTCAAAAATAAGGTACCCATAGGTACATGGGTTTATTTCTGGGCTTTTTGTCTTGTTCCGTTGGTCTATATTTCTGTTTTTGTGTCAGTACCATACTGTCTTGATGACTGTAGCTTTGTAGTATAATCTGAAGTCAGGCAGGTTGATTCCTCCAGCTCCATTCTTCTTTCTCAAGACTGCTTTGGCTATTTTGGGTCTTTTGTGTTTCCATATGAATTGTGAAATTTTTGGTTCTAGTCCTGTGAAAAATACTGCTAGTAATTTGATAGGGATTGCATTGACTCTGTAGATTGCATTTGGTAGTATAGTCATTTTCACAATATTAATTCTTCCTACCCAGGAACATGGAATATCTCTTCATCTGTTTGTGTTGTCTTTGATTTCTTTCATTAGTGTCTTATAAATTTCTGTGTATAGTTCTTGTCTCATTAGGTAAGTTTATTCCTAGATATTTAATTATTTTTGTTGCAATGGTGAATGGGATTGATTCCTTAATTTCCCTTTCTGATTTTTCATTGTTAGTATATTGAAATGCAAGTGATTTCTGTGTATTGATTTTGTATCCTGCAACTTTGCTGAATTCACTGATTAGCACTAGTAATTTTCTGATACTATCTTTAAGGTTTTCTATGTACAGTTGCCGAGGTCCAGCCCCTGCAGGATCCAGGGGAACCTGAAGGAAAAACGGCATTGGGGATGATTTAGAGAGAGAGAGATAAGGAAAGAATATTATAGATGAGAAAACAGGAGAGAAAGAGGCTGATATTCCTTGGTTTACATAGAAAGCCAATAAAACTTCGAGACAAGAAGTTTGCCCTGTTCATGGAGGCCACAGGTGCCTTCCCGGTCTCCAGAGGGAGTGAAGACGCAGAACGTCTTCCCATTCAGGTCTTAGAAACCCGAGTAGATAAGTGAACGCAGGGAGCCTCCATGCTCCAAGGGATCAGCCTGAAAAAGAGAGGGAGGGAGAGAGAGAGGGAGAAAATGATTGACATGAGGAGACCAAGCTACTTCAGTAAGCAAGGCCCAATAGCTTTATTTTTTTAGGGTACTTTTATACCTTGTCTTATACATAGAGGGAAATGAAAGATGCAAAGTCATACAGAGTCAGCCCGAAGTTTTGTCTTCATGAAAACCAGAATTTTTTCTGCAAACCTTTCCCATAAACAATATTGTGTACGTTATCTTCTGGCCTTGGAGGCCTGTGAACATTTTATGACCCTCTTTTGATAAAGGGTTCTCAACCAGAAAACTTATCTTCCCTTGAAATGTTTTTTCTTATATTTCTAATCTATGTCAGCCTCAGAAAATATTAAACAAGTTACATTTCTCATGGAGTAAAGGTGCAATGAGTTACAATAAAGAACCAATTAGCTCAAAAGTCTGATGTAGTTAATTTCAAGGCTACACTTGTTTTTCTTACTTTCCAACTGTGTTAACTAATGCACTCCCAGGTGCACAGTGGATAAGAGATATGGGAACTTAGCAACAAGCATTGGCCCAATAATGGAATCTTACACCAGCACTATTCTAATAACTTTTAACTCTTTGAAAGGCTCTATGTTTTAGGCTTTCCGTGCCTCTCACAGTTGGGAGGCTGTAAATAATCATGTGCATAGCTGCAAAAGTCTGGATATACCTGCCAAGCAAGCTAGAATGCTAACAGAGGAGTTTTGATTGGAAATGTTCCTCTCATGTCCAGGAGACTTATTAGCTATAGCCCTAAGTTAATTTTTTTCCAGAGAAAGTTGGTCAGGAATAGCCCCCTGTTAATGTCAGCGGAGTTGGTAAAAGTCATGAAATAGTAAAGCTGACAGATTCTGGTTTGGGGATAGGTGCTTGAGAAAGCCTAGGGAGCCTGTTGAGTCCTGAAGCCTTGCTTAACAGTTCTCTTCCACATGACCTTGTCATGGGTGGGATCTCCTGTGGTGGCTCCCGGCATACAGTATCGTGTCATCTGCAAACAGTGAGAGCTTTACTTCTTTTCTGATCTGGATTCCTTTTATTTCTTTTTCTTCTCTGATTGCTGTAGCTAAGACTTTCAAAACTATGTTGAATACTAGTGGTGAGAGTGGGCACCTTTATCTTGTTGCTGATCTTAGGGGGAATGGTTTCAGTTTTTCACCATTGAGAAGAATATTTTCTGTAGGCTTATATATGGCCTTTACTATGTTGAAGTAAGTTCCTTCTGTGCCCATTTTTTCAAGAGTTTTAATCATAAATGGTGCTGAATTTTGTCAAAGCTTTTTTCTGCATCTATTGAGATGATCATATGGTTTCTATCCTTCAGTTTGTTAATATGGGTATCACACTGATTGATTTGCATGTATCAAAAAATCCTTGAATTCCNTCAGAAAAGAGGTTGGTGTAATAGTCACCTCTGACAGTGGCAATATTTTCTTTTTTACCTTTTTATTGGACTCTGCCCAAGTAAGGCCTGCCCACCAGTGCTGAGACCTGATGTTGATTGTCTATTGTTTGGGGCTCTCTGTTACATAACTGAGATGTAAGCAGGGCCTATAGATAACTTTATTTGCTGCTGATTTTTTTTTTTTTTTTTTTTTGCTAAACTTTTGTTGAGGATTTTTGCAACTATGTTCATCAGTGATATTGGTCTGTAGTTTTCTTTTTGTGTGTTGTCTTTGTCTGTTTTTGGTATCAGGGTAATGCTGGCATTGTAGGATGAATATGGAAGTGTTCCTTCCTCTGAAGTTTTTTGAAAGAGTTTTAGAAGGATAGGCATTAGCTTTTCCCTAAATGTGATAGAATTCTTCTGTGAAGTTATCTGGTCTGGGGCTTTTGCTCTTTGGGAGATTTTTTTTATCACAGCTTCAATTTCAATGCTTGTAATTGAGTTGTTCATAATTTCTATTTCTTCCTGGTTCAGTCTTGGAAGATTGAACTTTTCTAAGAATCTGTCCATTTCTTCCAGGTTATCCATTTTATTGCCGTATAGTTGCTCGTAATAGTCTTTTATAATCCTTTGTATTTCTGCACTGTCCGTTGTAACCTCTCCTTTTTCATTTCTAATTCTGTTAATTTGATTCTTCTCTCTTTTGTTCTCAATGAGTCTGGCTAAAAGTTTGTCAATTTTGTTTATTTCCTCAAAGAACCAGCTTTTAGTTTTACTAATCTCTACTATTGTATGCTCAGATCTTTATTATTTTTTTCCTTCTACTAATTTTGGAGGTTTTTTGTTCTTTTCCAAGTTGTTTTAGGTGTAAATTGAGGTTGTCTATTCAATATTTTTCTTATTTCTAGAGGTAGGACTGTATTGTTATAAACTTCCCTCTTAGAACTGCTTTTGCCACATCCCATAGGTTTTGAGTTGTCATGTTTTCAGTGTCATTTGTTTCTAGAAATGTTTTATTTCCCTTTTGATTTCTTCAGTAACCTGTTGGTTACTTAGAAATGTGTTGTTTAATCTCCATGTGTTTGTGCTTCTTACAATTTTTTTCTTGTAATTGATATCTAGTTTCATAACTTTGTGCCTGGAGAAAATGCTTGATACAATTTCAATTTTCATAAATTTACTGAGGTTTGATTTGTGACCCAAGATGTGGACTATCCTGGAAAATGTTCCATGTGCACTTGAGAAGAAGGTATATTCTTCTGTATTTGGATGGAATGTCCTGAAGATATCAATGAGATCCAACTCATCTAATGTATCATTTAAGACTTGTGTTTCCTTACTAATTTTCTATTTTGATGATCTGTCCACTGGTGTGAATGGAGTGTTAAAGTCTCCTACTATTATTGTGTTACTGTCAATTTCTCCTTCTATGTCTGTTAGTGTTTGTCTTATGTATTGAGGTGCTCTTATGTTGGGTGCATAGGTATTTACAATTGTTATGTGTTCCTCTTGGATTGATTCCTTGATCATTATGTAGTGTCCTTCCTTATCTCTTGTAATCTTCTTTTTTTAATGGTCTATTTTGTCTGATATGAGGATTGCTACTCCAGCTTTCTTTTGCTTCCCAGTTGCATGAAATATATTTTTCCATCCTCTCACTTTCGGTCTATATGTGTCTTGAGGTCTGAAGTGGGTTTCTTGTAGACAGCATATATATGGGTCTTATTTTTGTATCTATTCAGCTAGTCTGTATCTTTTGGTTGGAGCATTTAACCCATTTACAGTTAAAATAATTATTGATATATATGTTCCTATTGTCATTTTCTTAATTGTTTGGGGTTGAATTTGTAGATCCTTTTTCTTCTCTTATGTTTCTTGACTATATAAGTTCCTTTCACATTTGTTGTAAAGCTGATTTGGTGCTACTGAATTCTCTTAACTTTTGCTTGTCTGAAAAACTTTTTATTTCTCCATCAATTTTGAATAAGGTTCTTGCCCAGTACAGTAATCTTGTTGTAGATTTTTCCCTTTCATTACTTTAAATGTATCCTACCATTCCCTTCTGGCCTGCAGAGTTTCTGCTGAAAGATCAGCTGTTACTTGTATGGGGTTTCCCTTGTATGTGACTTGTTGCTTCTCCCTTGCTACTTTTAACATTCTTTCTCTGCGTTTAGTCTTTGTTAGTTTGATTAGTATGTGTCTTGGTGTGTTTCTCCTTTGGTTTACCCTGTATGAGACTCTTTGTGCCTCTTGGACTTGATTGACTATTTCCTTTTCCATGTTGGGGAAATTTTTAAAATTTTCTCATACCTTTTCTTTTACTCTTCTGGGACCCCTGTGATTTGAATGTTGGTGTGTTTGATATTGTCCCTGAGGTCTCTGGGACTATCCTCAGTTTTGTTTTTTTTTTCATTCTTTTTACTTTAGGACTTCCCTGGTGGCTCAGACGGTAAAGTGTCTGTCTACAATGCAGGAGACCTGGGTTCGATCCCTGGGTTGGGAAGACCCACTGGAGAAGGAAACGGCAATCCACTCCAGTACTATTGCCTGGAAAACCCCATGGACAGATGAGCCTGATAAGTTACAGTCCATGGGGTCGCAAAGAGTTGGACACGACTGAGCGACTTCACTTTCACTTTACTTTATTCTGCTCCTCAGAAGTTACTTCCACCATTTTATCTTCTAGCTCACTGATTTGTTCTTTTCCTTCACATATTCTGCTACTGATTCCTTCTAGAGTGTTTTGCCAGGAGAAATATAACCTAGATATGCAGATGACACCACCCTTATGGCAGAAAGCAAAAAAGGACTAAAAAGCCTCTTGATGAAAGTGAAAGAGGAGAGTGAAAAAGTTGGCTTAAAGCTCAACATTCAGAAACTAAGATCATGACATCCAGTCCCATCACTTCATGGCAAATAAATGGGGAAACAGTGAAAACAGAGGCAGACTTGATTGGGGGAGGGGGCTCCAAAATCACTGCAGATGGTGATTGCAGCCATGAAATTAAAAGGCACTTCCTTCTTAAAAGAAAAGTTAAGACCAACCTAGATAGCATATTAAAAAGCAGAGACATTACTTTGCAAACAAAGGTCCATCTAGTCAAGGCTATGGTTTTTCCAGTAGTCATGTGTGGATGTGAGAGTTGGGCTATAAAGGAAGCTGAGCGCCAAAGAATTGATGCTTTTGAACTGTGGTGTTTGAAAAGACTCTTAAGAGTCTCTTGGACTGCAAGGAGATCCAACCAGTCCATCCTAAGGGAAATTAGTCCTGAATATTCATTGGAAGGACTGATGCTAAAGTTGAAATGCCAATACTTAGGCCATCTGATGTGAAGAGATGACTCATTTGAAAAAGACCAACTCTGGGAAAGATTGAAGGCGGGAGGAGAAGGGGACGACAGACAGAGGATGAGATGGTTGGATGGCATCACAGACTCAGTGGAAATGAGTTTGGGTAAACTCTTGGAGTTGAGATGGACAGGGAAGCCTGGTGTGCTGCGATTGATGGGATCACAAAGAGTCAGACACAACTGAGCGACTGAACTGAACTGAGAGTATTTTTAATTTCAGTAATCGTGTTGTTTGTATGTTTATTCTTTAATTCTTCTAGGTCTTTGTTAATTGATTCTTGCATTTTCTCCATTTCGTTTTCAAGGTTTTTGATAATCTTTACTATAATTATTCTGAATTCTTTTTCAGTACTTTGCCTCTTTCCTCTTCATTTATTTGGACTTCTGTATTTCTAGTTTGTTCCTTCATTTAGGCAATATTTATCTGCCTTTTCATTATTTTTTTACACTTATTGTGTTTGAGGTCTTCTTTTCCCAGGCTTCAGGGTCAAATTCTTTCTTCCTTTTTATTTCTGCACTCCTATGATTTGTCCAGTGGTTTGTGTAAGCTTTGTATAGGGTGAGATATGTGCTGAGTTTTTGTTTGTTTATTTGTTTGTTTTTCCTCTGATGGGCAAGGCTCAGTGAGGTGGTAATCCTGTCTGCTGATGATTGGGTTTGTATTTTCATTTTGTTTGTTGTTTAGATGAAGTGTTCTGCACAGGGTGCTACTAGTGGTTGGGTGATGCTGGTATCTTGTATTCAAGTGGTCTCCTTTATGTGAGTTCTCACTGTTTGATATTCCCTAGGGTTAGTTCTCTGGTAGTCTAGAGTGTTGAAGTCAGTGTTCCCACTCCAAAGGCTTGGGGCTTGATCTCTGGTCAAGAACGAAGATCCCACAGATGGTTTGTTATGGCATTAAGTGAGATTACAACAAATATCCAAAAATGACAAACCAAAGAGGAACCTCAGATAAATGGCAGTTACAAAGTCAGGCAAATAATAATTAAAATAATGGAATATATGCAGATACATATAAACCTATCAGTTCCATTCAGTTCAGTCGCTCAGTCGTGTCCAACTCTTTGCAACCCAATGAATCGCAGCATGCCATGCCTCCCTGTCCATCACCAACACCCGGAGTTCACTCAAACTCACGTCCATTTAGTCGGTGATGCCATCCAGCCATCTCATCCTCGGTCGTCCTCTTCTCCTCCTGCCCTCAATCCCTCCCAGCATCAGAGTCTTTTCCAATGAGTCAATTCTTCACATGAAGTGGCCAAAGTACTGGAATTTCAGCTTTAGCATCATTCCTTCCAAAGAAATCCCAGGGCTGATCTGCTTCAGAATGGACTGGTTGGATGTCCTTGCAATCCGTGGGACTCAAGAGTCTTCTCCAACACCACAGTTCAAAAGCATCAATTCTTTGGCGCTCAATTTTCTTCACAGTCCAACTCTCACATCCATACATGACCACTGGAAAAACCATAGCTTTGAATAGACGGACCTTTGTTGGCAAAGTAATGTCTCTGCTTTTGAATATGCTGGCTAGGTTGGTCATAACTTTTCTTCCAAAGAATAAATGCTTTTTAATTTCATGGCTGCAATCACCATCTGCAGTGATTTTGGAGCCCCAAAAAATAAAGTCTGACACTGTTTCCCCGTCTATTTCCCATGAAGTGATGGGACCGGCTGCCATGATCTTCGTTTTCTGAATGTTGAGCTTTAAGCCAAATTTTTCACTCTCCTCTTTCACTTTCATCAAGAGGCTTTTGAGTTTCTCTTCACTTTCTGCTATAAGGGTGGTGTCATCTGCATATCTGAGGTTATTGATATTTCTCTTGGCAATCTTGATTCCAGCTTGTGCTTCTTCCAGCCCAGCGTTTCTTATGATGTACTCTGTGTATAAGTTAAATAAGCAGTGTGACAATATACAGCCTTGACGTACTCCTTTTCCTATTTGGAACCAGTCTGTTGTTCCACGTCCAGTTCTAACTGTTGCTTCCTGACCTGCATATGCTTCCTGACCTGTATATAGGTTTCTCAAGAGGGAGGTGAGGTGGTCTGGTATTCTCATCTCTCTCAGAATTTTCCATAGTTTGTTGTGATCCACACAAAGGCTTTGGCATAGTTGATAAAGCAGAAATAGATGTTTTTCTGGAACTCTCTTGCTTTTTTGATGATCCAGCAGATGTTGGCAATTGATCTCTTGTTCCTCTGCCTTTTCTAAAACCAACTTGAACATCTGAAAGTTCATAGTTCACATATTGCTGAAGCCTGGCTTGGAGAATTTTGAGCATTACTTTACTAGCATGTGAGATGAGTACAATTGTGCAGTAGTTTGAGCATTCTTTGGCATTGCCTTTCTTTGGGACTGGAATGAAAACTGACCTTTCCCAGTCCTGTGGCCACTACTGAGTTTTCCAAATTTACTGGCATATACACCCATAAGCAAAGTCAAAACAGTCCAACAAAAATAAAGTATTGTAGATTGACCTAGTGAACNGACTTTATTTTTGGGGGCTCCAAAATCACTGCAGATGGTGACTGCAGCCATGAAATTAAAAGACACTGAATCCTTGGAAGAAAAGTTATGACCAACTTAGATAGCATATTCAAAAGCAGAGACATTACTTTGCCAACTAAGGTCTGTCTAGTCATGGCTATAGTTTTTCCAGTAGCCATGTATGGATGTGAGAGTTTGACTGTAAAGAAGGCTGAGCACCAAAGAATTGATGCTTTTGAACTGTGGCATTGGAGAAGACTCTTGAGAGTCCCTTGGACTGCAAGGACATCCAACCAGTCCATTCTGAAGCAGATCAGCCCTGGGATTTCTTTGGAAGGAATGATGCTCAAGCTGAAACTCCAGTACTTTGGCCACCTCATGCGAGGCATTGACTCATTGGAAAAGACTCTGATGTTGGGAGGGATTCGGGGCAGGAGGAGAAGTGGACGACCGAGGATGAGATAACTGGATGGCATCACAGAGTCGATGGACACGAGTCTGGGTGAACTCTGGGTGTTGGTGATGGACAGGGAGGCCTGGCATGCTGCGATTCATGGGGTCACAGAGTTGGACACCACTGAGCGACTGAACTGAACTGAACACCCTCTTCTCAGTTTTCTGGTTTTCAGAATAAAGTCACTATTCTGTGCCCCAACAATTTGTCTTAAGATTTATTGGTCTGTTGTACAGCAATCAATATGAGCTTGGACTGAGTAACAGGCTCAGTAAAATCTGCAATAGATTTTTCATCAGAAACAGTGGACACAAGAAGAACATTAACTGATATTTTAAAACACTGATAGAAAAAAAAAAAACTATAAACAAAGAATTTTATATCTGGCAAAACTATACTTCAAAATGAAGGAGAAATAAGACATCCTTAGCCAAACAGAAGCCAAAGGGGTACATTGATAGTAGAATTTTTCTACAAGAAATGTTATAGGATGTCATTAAGTCTGAAATGAATGGACACTGAACAATAACTTGAGGGCATATGAGAAATAATGAACTCTGGCAAAAGTAACAAAGGTAAGTATTTAAAACAGTATTGTTGCATTTCTTGGCTTGTAATTTTTTCCCTGTATTATTTAAGAGATAAATATATTAAACAATAATTATAAACCTATGTTAACTTGCACACAAAGTGTAAAGATGTAATATCTGAGAACTTACTTACAAAACAGAAAGAGACTCACAGACTTAGAGAATGAACTTATGGTTGCTGGGGGAAAGAAGGGGGAAAGAGATAGGTAATTTGGGATGAACATGTACACACCGCTCTATTTAAAATGGATAACCCACAAAGACCTACTGTATAGCATATGGAACTTTGCTCAATGCTATGTGGCACCCTGGATGGGAAGGGAGTTTGGAGGAGAGTGGATACATGCATATGTATGACAAAATCCCTTTGCTGTCCACCTGAAACCACATAAAATTGCTAACTGACTATACTCCTATACAAAATAAAAAGTTTAAAAAAATGTAGTGTTAGAGACGACAACAAAATAAAGGAAAATAGAGCTATGTAGGAGCATGACTTTTGTATGTTATAAAGGCAAAGTTTGTATTAAGTCAAACTAAATTAGTATACATTTAAGATAAGAATTGTAATCCCTATGGTAAAAGCTAAGAAAGTGTCTTAAAATACATACAAAAGGAAATGAAAGAATTCCCTGGCAGTACAATGGTTAGAACTTTCATACTTTTCACTGCAAGAGCCCAGGTTTGATTCCTGGTTGGGAAACTAAGATCTTACAGGGGGAACTAAGATCATCACAGCATGTCCAAAAAAATTAATACATTTTAAAAAAAGGTTTGAATATAAAATTTTAAAAATTTTAAAATAAAATGAGCAGCAAATAAAAACAATCAAATAATACCCCCAAAAAATAAATTACACAGAAGGAAGCAATGGGAAAAATGGAAAACTAAAAATATATATGTAGAAAATGAATATCAAAATAGCAGAAGTAAGTCTGTCCATATCAGTAATTACTTTAAATTTCAATGAACTAAGCTCTCCAATTAAAAGGCAAAGACTGGCAAAACACATTTTTAAAAATATCATTCAATTCCATGTTGTCTATAAGAGACTCTCTTAGATTTGAACCCACAAGTAGATGGAAAATAAAAAGATGGAAAAAGGATGCTCCACACAAATATAGCCCAAAAAGAGCTGAGGTGGAAATATTAATATAAGAAAAATATATAGTTTAAAGTACTATATTACATTATATGTTACAAGGGACTAAGTACATCTTATGCTGAGAAAATTGTCAATTCATCAAGCAGCTACAACAATTTTAATCATACATNCCAAAAAGAGCTGAGGTGGAAATATTAATATAAGAAAAATATATAGTTTAAAGTACTATATTACATTATATGTTACAAGGGACTAAGTACATCTTATGCTGAGAAAATTGTCAATTCATCAAGCAGCTACAACAATTTTAATCATACATATATTAAACACAGCCCCAAATTATGTGAAGCAAACTTTGATAAAACTGAACTGAAAAGAGACAGTGCTGTGATAATGGTTGAAGACTTAGTATTTCACTTTCAAAAACTGATAGAACATCTAGACAGAATATCAATTAGAAAATAGAGAGTATCAACAGTATTATAACCCAACTTTGTCTACTAGACATATATAAAACATTCTACCCAGCAACAAAGACACACTTTCTCCTTAAGTGTACATGGAGCATTCCCCAGGATACACCATATGTTAGACTAAAAATTGTCTCAATAAATTTCAAATATTGAAATAATATAGTATTTTCTTTGACCAAAATAGAATGAAACTAGATATCAATGATAGGAAGAGAATGGAAAATTCAAAAATATGTAGAAATTAAACAGCACACTCTTAAAAAGACAAATGGGCCAAAGAATAAATTAAAGATAAATTAGAAAAAATCTTGAGACAAATGAAAATGAGAACATAACATACCAAAATATGGGATGCCAGGAAAGTAATGCTCAGAGAGAAATTTACAGCCTATATCAGAAAGGAAGTAAAGAATTCAAAATGGTCATCTAACTTTATAATTTAAAGGAAAAGAGAAAAATAACCAAAAGCTAGAAGAATGAAAAAAGTGAAGATTAGAGTGAAAATAAAGAGATTAAAAAACAGTAAATAAAATTGACCAAACCAAAAGTCTTTTCTTTAAAGATAAACAAAATTGAACAAACTTAAGCTAGAATGGCAAACAAAAAAGAGAGAAGTCAATAAAATAACTAAAATCAGAAATGAAAGTAGGGCTATTACTATAGATTGTACAGAAATAAAAATGAGTATAAGAGAATACCATGAACTGATGCTGAAACTCCAATACTTTGGTCACTTGATGTGAAGAGCCAACTCATTGGAAAAGACCCTAATGCTAGGAAAGATTGAGGGCAGGAGGTGAAGGGGGTGATAGAGGATGAGATGGTTGGATGGCATCATTGACTCAATGGACAAGAATCTGAGCAAACTCAGGGACATAGTGAAGGACAGGGAAGCCTGGTGTGCTGCAGTCCATGGGGTCACAAAGAGTCGGACACAACTGAGCAACTGAACAACAACCTCACACTAGGAAGAGTAACTTCTTTTTGCAGATTTTTTTCCTCTGCAATTCTTAGTGTTCTTTCACCATTTCAGTTCTCAAATATCTGGTTAACGACTCTACACTTTCTCTGCTAAAGTAACTGATAAAGTTTTTATTCCTGGCTGTACCCTGCCTGATATGTAAGTTATTAAACAATGGCTCAAATTCTGTCTTTATTTCTGTCCTAATCTCCACTTTCCAAAACAGATATAGTTTTACTTTTGCAGAACTTTAAGTACAGAGGTAATCACAGTTGCCACAGCAAATTTGGCACGTGAATAGTGCTTTTAAAAATGTTTTCATACATATATCCCTTTTGATGTCTTCTTCTTGCCTTCATTCAATAAGGTTTATTAAGTAACTACTACCTATGAGGCACAGAACCAGGTACTGGAAATAAATAAATAAGTTATTAGCAGTTAGGGATATATTTGTATTTCTTTTTTATTTAAGTATAGTTGATTTACAATGCTTTGCCAATCTCTGCTATACAGCAAAGTGACTCAGTTTTACACACATATATATTCTTTTTAAATGTTCTTTTCCATTATGGTTTATCCCAGGAGATTGGATATAGTTCCCTGTGCTACACAGTAGTACTTTGTTGCTTATCCATTCTAAAGGAAGTAGTTTTACTCTACCAACCCCAAACTCCCATTTCACACCTCTCCCTCCCCCACATCCCTTAGACTAGGAACCATCCAATAAAGAATCATAGAGACTCAATTTCTCCCATCTAGAAAGTTTTTATTTAAAATATTTATATTTATTAGGTGAAATCATCAACTAAATAATACAGATGATACATAAATGAAAAAAGACTGTGCCCAGAACATAGCAAGCACTCAATAAAACACAATTATAACCAAGAAGAATTAAAAATAGAGTGAATTTCCTTCAAAGACTTCATAAATGATCAATAATAGTAATAATAACAATGCATTGCTTCCTCATGGTGCCTTAGATTTACTTATAGTTATCCCAACAAAATCTCTGTGAGGTAGGGCAGTGTCATGATTCCCATTTACTGATGAGGAAACAGTCACTCACAAAGCATGAATGACTCGCCAACATTATGCAAACAGGAGGTGGCAGCACCAGGCTCCAGATGCCCTGGTGTTCAGTGCCAGTTGCCAATCCTGCAGTGATCCAGCCCCTTCTTCAAGGCACCCATCACCTCCCGATTTCTCAAGCTATAAATGAGAGGGTTGAGCATAGGTGTAAGGACTGTGTAGAAGAGAGAGACCACCTTATCATGGCTTGGGGTCCGGTAGCGCCTAGGCCTAAGGTAGATGAACATGGCTGCCCCATAGAAGAGGGACACAGCAGTAAGGTGGGAAGAACAGGTGGCCAGAGCCTTTTTACGAGCATGAGCAGAGTGCATATGGAGCACAGCCCCCAAAATTCGAGCATAGGAAGCCACAATGATGGAGAAGGGCAGGAGCAGCATGAAGACACAGCAAGCAAAAAGCAGGGAATCAAAAATGGATGTGTCTACACAGGCCAGTTTCAGTAAAGCTGGAACCTCACAGAAGAAATGATCCACATTCCTTGAGCCACAGTAGGGTAAGCTTATGGCTCCCACCATTTGTATCATTCCATCTATTATCCCAAAAGTCCATGAACTCACAACAATCCGGAGACAGACCCTCTGGCTCATGAGGATGGGATAGTGAAGTGGGTGGCTAATGGCCGCATAGCGGTCATAAGCCATGAGTCCCAGCAAGAGTCCTTCAGATCCCACGAGAGAGACAAAAAATCCAATTTGTATGGCACAGCCCACAAAGGAGATGAACTTCTTGCCAGACAGGAAGTTGGCCACCATCTTGGGCACAATGTCACAGACCAACAGGAGGTCCATGAGGGAGAGCTGGCTGAGGAAGAAGTACATGGGTGTATGAAGTCGAGGATCCATATAGATGAGGCAGAGAAGGAGGACATTCCCACAGAGGGCTACCGTGAAGACCATCATAACCACAAAGAATAGGGCAAAATCAGCCTGGCTATGAGAAAAGATGCCCAAGAGAATGAAGCCATCTATGGATGATTGGTTCAACCATATCCCCATGGTTCAGTTGTTCACAGGCACCTAAAAACATGGACAGAGAAATTCTGAGATTGAGAGACATGTCTTTATTTATCTCTGAATTATTATTCTTCAGTCATCTGTATCTTTTGCAATTCATTACAGCACAACAGTACATGCTTAGGGATATATAAGAGGAAAGGAGCTTTCCAGGTGGCACAGTGGTAAATAACCCATCTGCCAATGCCAGAGATGTAAGAGACATGGGTTTGATCTCTGGGTTGGGCAGATCCCCTAGAGAAGGGCGTGGCAACCCCTTCTCCAGTATTCTTGCCTGGAGAATCCCATGGACAGAGGAGCCTGGCCAGCTAGTCCATAGGGTTGCAAAGAGTTGAACATGACAGAAGCGATTTAGCACAACACACTCTTTCATTTTTCCCAAAACACAGATAATAGGATATTTGCTCTCATAGAATTGAACCATTTATCTACATTTGTATGTATCCATACCTGGAAGAATGGAATCCGAGTTAGTTTTTGTGTCACCAGACTATTGGATAATCCTCTTTCAATAGGCAAAATACTGGTTTCCCATATGGCACTGACTCTTTTTAGCAAGACTAAATGGACTCAGTATACTATCTCTAGCAGAACTTGGACCATTTCATCCCAAGAGGTAATTCATAAATGTTACAATAAAGGAAAGTAATGGATACTTGAGATGTTCTTTATTTTGCTGAGCTCAAATACCTTAGAACCATTTTTAATTCCTCCATGTCTTTTACATCCAATCTATCAGAAAAGCCTCTTGTCTATACTATTCAGAATATCTCAGAATCCAGTGAATGTTTATCTCCTCTACAGCTGCCTTGGTCCAAGCCACTAGTCTCTCTTAGATGGGTTCTTACAGGCTTCTAGTCAGTCTCTGGGCTTCTATCATTGAAACCCTAGTCTATTCTCATAACAGTTCAAATGAGTCTGCTTATAATGTAAGTTATACAATGTAATTCTCATGCTGAAAGTATCTCAATGACTTCTCGAATTAAATATGAACCACCAGGGAAGCTCCAAATTACCCCAGAAAGGTCCCAATACTTAGAGTGGCACACAAGGCCCTACACGATACACACACAAACACACACTCTCATATCTCTGACCTCGTTTCCTACCATGTCCCTTTTGCTCACTGTGTTTCCTTGAATTTCCTTGGACACTCCCACCTTTGGATCTTTGCTTTTTTCTCTTTGGAATGCTCTTTCCTCATATTTCTATCTCTCATCTGCTTCAGATTTTTACTTAAATGCCAACCTCTTGAGAGATACATTCTGTGAAAGTCACTAAAATTATAAACACCTTGCATTTTCAAGTCCTTTCTTGCTTTTATTTTGTCCACAACACTTATACCATTCAACACACACAAGATTACATTTTAAAACTTTTATTGTCTGTCTCACCCTATTGGAATAAGAGCATCATTTATCATTCACCATGACATTGGCACCCCCTAATGGGTTCAGCCCCTAATGGCTTCCTGGTTCATAGTATATCCTCAATACATATGTGTTGATTGAATAAAATAATCAAGGTGAAGTAATATATAGCTTCAACTTCCACTTTCTGAAAGTAGAGAGACTCCTGCTTCAATTGCTGGAGCCCTTGTTCTTGACCTCAATATACTACTTCATTGCTATATTTTTTCCTCTGAAGGATTGTAATCTTGAGATATTTACAAAAGTATAGAATTTCTCTGTAAATGGATTACAGGGGTATCCAGGAGATTGTTTTAGGATATATTCATGTCTACTTTCAGAGAAGGCAATGGCACCTCACTCCAGTACTCTTGCCTGGAAAATCCCATGGATGGAGGAGCCTGATAGGCTGCAGTCCATGGGGTCGCTAAGAGTCGGACATGACTGAGTGACTTCACTTTCACTTTTCACTTTCATGCCTTGGAGAAAGAAATGGCAACCCACTCCATTGTTCTTGCCTGGAGAATCCCAGGGACAGGAGCCCAGTGGGCTGCCATGTATGGGGTCGCACAGAGTCGGACACGACTGAAGCGACTTAGCAGCAGCAGCAGCAGCAGCAGCAGCAGCAGCAGCAGCAGCAGCATGTCTACTTTACCTCCTTGCAAAGAGGAAACAAGGCAACCACACAAGATTCACTCTCTGTATAAAGAAACAGAGTAATTTCTAAGACTAAGATAGCCTTGCCACCAGATCCACCACTATGGAGGTAGGCTCTGTGAGCTGAATTCCTGCAGAACAGAGCACATTTTGACTCATGCCCAGAAAAGACATGCCCAGGTATTCTTGCCAAAAACAACACAAAGGTGTGATGGAAGGTCCTACTACAAGAGCAAATCACTGTTCCTATAGTCTTCAAATACCATCTTGGCCATATCAATGAGCTGAACAAACCAGGTTCCACTTCACACCAGAAATTCCTCCTTTTATGTTAAGGACCTAATATGTATACAATCATTTGGTGGCATGTACCTTCAAAGACATACACTCCACACCTCCACTTTCCCCCTTACCCACCACTGTATACTACAATACTATAGAGTTGATTAATGACATACATATAAGCTCCCTTGAATTCTAATTCTTATAACACTCCATATTCACCATCTCCATTTGGATGTTCAATGGGTTTATCCTCCCTAAAGTGATCAGATAGAGTTCTTGGTCTTCTCTGGAGAAACAAAACACCTGGTCTTACCTTCCCATGTAAATTAACGGCAGGTCTGTCCAGTTTCTCAGGACATAACACATGGTTCATATTGAATTTCCCCTTCTCTCTCACATCCCAGCATCATAAATCTCTGGTGGTTCTTTCTGCAAAATGCATCTACCCCTGACCACTTTCCATTCTTGCCCATCCTACTTGGCCACACTGTCATCACTGCTCTCCTGGATGATGATGGTCTCTAACTGAATTTGCCTCATCAGCCATTCCATCCCTGCCCCTATCCTAGGCTATTTGCCCACTGCACTGCAAGGCAGGAGACCTGGATTGGGAAGAGCCCCTGGAGGAGGGCATGGAAACTCACTCTAGCATTATTGCCTGGACATGGACAGGGTAGCCATGGGGTCACAAAGAGTTGGACATGACTGAGCAGCTAACCACTAAAGTGAACTCATCTCTGTAAGAATAAAAGACAAAATTTTTTAAGAATAAAGGAATGCTTTTATCAACAGACTTTCTATCATCACTCAGAACCTCCTTTTCTTCTGTTCTCCCCAGAATCCTCATTACTCTGGTCTTATCAGCATCCTGTGTTTACTCCCATCCCAGCCTCAGGGACCTTAGTGCTTGCTCTTACCTATGCATGGAGATTTGATCGCACGTACACTCTACCTTGTCCCTTCACATACTAGCTAACCTTCTAAGCCAGGGCTTCCTCAGACCTATTTGCTCCTAGAGCAGTAACTGACATGTATTATACACTCAGNTCCTCATTACTATGGTCTTATCAGCATCCTGTGTTTACTCCCATCCCAGCCTCAGGGACCTTAGTGCTTGCTCTTACCTATTTATGGAAATTTGATTGCACGTACACTCTACCTTGTCCCTTCACATACTAGCTAACCTTCCAAGCCAGGGCTTCCTCAGACCTATTTGCTTCTAGAGCAGTAACTGCCATGTATTATACACTCAANCCAGCCTCAGGGACCTTAGTGCTTGCTCTTACCTATGCATGGAGATTTGATCGCACGTACACTCTACCTTGTCCCTTCACATACTAGCTAACCTTCTAAGCCAGGGCTTCCTCAGACCTATTTGCTCCTAGAGCAGTAACTGACATGTATTATACACTCAGTAAATATTGTTGAATGAGTGATTGTAATATGCAAACAACTCAAGAAACTATCCTAGTAGTCCACATTATTACTTTTCTGCTCATTAATTTCATTCTTTTCTGCTATTTAGTTAATGGCTTCATTTTTTCCCTTGAAAGGACAGCATAAAGAAGCCACTTGGTAGCTAAAATATACATTGGAGGACAGGTTGACACTAAGTCCCATATCAGTCCTGTCCTTCCTGCCCCTTCCCCCGTCACCTNTTCTGCTATTTAGTTAATGGCTTCATTTTTTCCCTAGAAAGGACAGCATAAAGAAGCCACTTGGTAGCTAAAATATACATTGGAGGACAGGTTGACACTAAGTCCCATATCAGTCCTGTCCTTCCTGCCCCTTCCCCCATCACCTCTCCCCACTCATCCTTTGTCTTCCTGCTGTAAACCACTATTCAACCCAGGAACCCAACACTAAGGCTCCCAATCTAAACCGAGAGAAAGAAAAAAGGAAAAGATCAATTAGAAATTAAAGGAAGAAAAACAGAGAAATAGATCAAATGCAAAGAACTAGAAGAAAGGTGGGCTCTGTGACAAACTAGGGATGGAATGGGGTGGGAGGTAGGAAGGAGGTTCAAGAGGGAGGGGACATACGTACATAGAGGTACTGTGGCTGATTCATGTTGATGTATGGCATAAACAAATACAATATTGCAAAACAATTATCCTTCAATTAAAACTAAACAATTTTTTAAAAGAAAAGGACTAGAAGAAAGACAGAAAAGACACATAACACTAAAAGGCGTATGCCCACCAACAACTCAAAAAAAAAAAAAAAAAAGGAAAAAGTGCTGAAGGAGACAGACAACAGTGGGAGGAAAAAATGATATTCAAGCAGAAATGTGAAATGACCAGCAATTAGTAATGGGAACTGAAAAGAGGAGAGAAGAAGGGTAACAGGAAAAGATCCTCACTCACCTTTAAGTGGGTTCCCTGAAGGGAAAAAAAATTCAGCAGATACCCTATGGCAGAGATTCCAGTGTCAAAACCATTTCATTGCCCTTTTCTTATTTGTACTTACTGGGTCAGAGTGCACAGGGAGGAGACCCTTCCTCCCAGCTTTGACCTTCTTCCTCTTCCCCCATCAACTTCTCAGCCAGACTCAGGCTGAGGTGTTGCCTGCAGCCTCCCTGTGACTCTCCAGCTCACACAGCAAGACTCAGACAGACAACAGCTTCTTCTTAGCATAAGGGGAAATGGAGAAAGTGAAGTTAGTCAAGGAGATGGTGGTAGGCAGATGGAGACACAGTCAAGATCTGTGTATCTGAGCCC